>APFE031431901.1:0-31175 GCA_000404065.3 Pinus taeda | reverse complement strand
CTCCCTTCCAGGAAAGCTGAAAACGAGAGAGAGTTGTAGCTCTCTGCAGGTTGCAGCCTGCGTACTGGTAAAGGACTACATCAGTACATTGTAAACAGAAGTTTCTAATTTAAAGAAAGAGACGAATTGCAGCAGGTGGTTTTCACCCACATTGGGTTTCCACCTTATATCTTGTGTTCTTGTGTCTGATTGTCTTTCTGCTCTGTTTTACTGTCTCTGGATACTATTATTAGATTCTGCATCACTGACTAACAATCATCATTAGAAAGATTAAGTAAAATAAAAGCATGTTCTGTATACGCGGGTTTTCTTCTGCATAACGACGTACATACGCAGGTTTATTAAATTGAAGTAGCGTATATCAGTTGTTTTGAAAAAGAATAAGTGTCCTGATAATACTGATTCACCCCCCCTCTCAGTATTATTTTCAACAATTGGTATCAGAGCAGGTCCTCTAAAGAAGCTTTTGATCGCTTGAAGGGAAACCTTTATCATGAGAACTACGCAGGAGAGAAGCATCTATTCATGCCACGTTTTTGATGGGACAAACTTCAATTATTGGAAGGTAAGAGTTACTGCCTATCTTCAATCTCTTGGTACAGAAGTTTGGAATATTGTAGAGACAGGCTATGCTTTTCGTTCAACTACTCCTACAGATGCAGACGAGAAAAAGAAGTATGAAACAAATGCAAAAGCAGTCAGTACTCTATTAGGATGTATATCTCAATCTGAATTCATGAAGGTTATGCACTATAAATCTGCAAAAGAGATATGGGAAAAGATTGTCACAAGCTATGAAGGAGATGAACAGGTAAAGCGTGCCAAACTTCAAACTCTCAGGATTCAGTATGAGACTCTCAAGATGTATAATGATGAAAGTGTGGCTAACTATTTTCTTCGGGTAGATGAAGTTGTTAATTGTATGAAAAATTTAGGTGAAGAAATAAAAGAGGTTGTTGTGGTTGAAAAGATTCTAAGATCATTGTCTCCCAAGTTTGAATCTAAAGTATCAGCAATAGAGGAAAAAGAAAATCTTCGAATTCTTACTATGTCTCAGCTACATGGAATTCTAACTGCTTATGAAATGAGAAAGGGAGGTCCTTTAGATAGAAGAGAAGTTGCTTTCAAGGCATCAGGCAAAGGAGATTATTATGAAGCAAGCCACGTCCCAGAAGAAAAGGAAGAAGAATCAAACTTTGTCAGAAATCTTCAAAGGGGTGCTGGAAGGTTCAGAGGTAAGTTACCTTTTAAATGCTTTGCTTGTGGAAGAGTAGGTCATTATGCTGCTAAATGTCCTTATAAGGATAAAGGGAAGGAACCCGCTAGATGGAACCAGAAACAGGGTGCAAATAAGAAAAGTTACTACACTCATGAAGATAGTGATGGTCTATCAAACAGTGATGGAGATGATGAATATAAACTGTTAATGGCATTTGATGATGACAATTATATGGATGCTATAGATGTAGATAATCTTTATGATGAACTTACTAGACTCAAGAGAGTTATAGAAGAAAAGAATGTGATCATTGATACTCTACAAATTCATATTGATGAGAAGGAAAAACATTTTGAAAAAATTAGAAGGAGAAATTGTTGCTCTTAGAAAAGAGATTGAGAAAACAAAAACAATTAATCTCAAGTTTGTCAAAGGATCTGAAACTCTAGATAAGATTATCAATGTTCAGCGTTCTCCTCTAAACAAGACAGGTTTGGGCTATACTGGAGAAACTTCTCAAGCATCCACTTCAAAGAGTTACCTTGAGGTAGCAAAAGGAAGTGAGCAAAAGCACAATGGAGACTATCAGGTAAAGCAGGGACAAATTGCAAATGCAAGAAATTTTCATGACCTAACCAACTCATTTCTCTCCTTTCAAAAATACATCTTAATAGATTCAAATGTGGGCATAAAGATACTTACTTGTGAAGATACTCCTTGATGACAATATCTTCAAACTTCTTCCTTCTTGTTTTTTATGATGATATGATAATAGCATACTTCTACTTGAAGAATATGTATTCCTTCAAATAGTGATCCTTGTCTTTGAGGGAGATCACATTGACTTCTTGATGATGTTAGCAACTCCTTTATTGCTTATTTTGGATGAGTATACTTCAATATGTTTTGATCTTCTATTTGAGTAGACATAAGGGTCTTTTGAGATCTTCTTCTTTGAGATGATGATTTGAGCGAGGTTCCCAAGAATGCTTCTAGTGTGGTCTTATTCTTTGATCCATGTAGGTTTTCGACACTTCCTTCAAGATGATGATGAAATCCTTGTCTTCGAAGTACCTTGGTTATGAGAGGATCTTATTAATTCTTTGAAGCCCTTAATATTCTTCTAGAACATTGGTTCTAAGTGTACTTTATTTAACTTCCCTTCCTTAACTTATCAACTTAGCTCTGATACCATGTTGAGAAATCTAGGGGCAGTGAGGGGTGATTTCTCTTCTTGATAAATGCTTGTGATGTTTTTTTAGTTTCACTTTTTAAGCTTATTCTTGTACTTATTATTGTTCAATGTTGATATTTTTCTATTATCAATTAGTTTCCAAAACATATAGAACAATGAGATAATAAGACACAGTATGTAGGCTATCATCCAGGGCCAAAACCTCTCCAACTTGAGAGGAAAACCTATAATAATTCGTGTTCTTATGGAACCTTCAATTGATGAATTCCAAGGCCTAAACCCTTGAAATCAAAGCCTCGTCCTAGATGTGCATCCTTTTCACAAAGTATACTTTATTCAAACTTAGTAGTTGCTCCATTGACCTCTTTATCCACCCTACAACTTCTTGATTGTAACTCATCCTTACTACAAAGACCCTAGGCCACACATGTGAGTGAGAATATAATGAATTTGTCTGCTTTTCTTCTTTTCTTGGTAAGATACTTCCTCTTAAACAATTCATCCTACATTATGAACTCTTTGTCACCCAAATTTGGTCCTCTTAGAGTGAATATAATTTTTTTGGTCTTCTTACTGTAGAGAGATGCCCTAATCGTCACACATGTGAAGGTAATTTTCCTTAAAATTAATCAGTAAAATATGCGCTCTTCCTTCTTCCCCCTTTTCTAGGTATTAGGCTCCTCCTTGTCTCTAAATCAAAATTCTGTGATGATTGAGTGAGTCCCTTTGAGAGAGTTCGAGTCCTCCTTTATATAGGTGCTCTTGAGCTCCAAAAAAGGATGAATTCACTGGCAGGCCAACTTGATAATCGATATAGGCTAACTTGAGCTATAGCTTGTATATGTCGTCCTAGAGGGGTTTCCATGACAATCTTTAGACTAAAAAAAAAAAAAAAAAAATAAATAAATAAATAAATAAATAAAAAAAAAAAATATATTCTTACAATATGTAACATTCCCAAATGGATCATTTATACACGGAAATAACTGATAAACCCTAGAAGATCTCACTGAGAGATTAACCTATAAAATAAATTCCTCTTGACCATGAAACCCATGCCTCAAGAAAAAATAACAATTTAATTTTTCTTTTACATTGAATACATAGTTCAACATAAAGAGAGTTGAAGAACCATATTTTCCAAAGATAGATACAAATGTATCACTAGCAAAGGTAGGTATATCTAGAGGTTGACTTTCGATTCCTACAGTCGAGGTGAAGGTAAATAAGATAGGGTGATTGGTGTGGCAAACAAAAGTTGTGTCCAATAGAAGTGTTTACTAAGGGTGAGTTTGCACGTATATATATATTATTCTCTTTGGATTGGTTTGAACATTATAATGGAGAGGGATATACCTATAATTTATAGTTCGAGAGGTGATGATGATGCTGGTAGATAGGAGGACAATCCATCAAAAGATACAATTGAGAGCACAAGATAGGTCACAAAGACTCTACCTCTTTTTCCATCGACCTTGGAGAAACCATGTAGAGAGGTAATTCCATCTTGATTAGTGGTTAGATATAGAGAATATATAGAGCTTAGGGAGAAAATTGATTAGGATCACATTATGGTGGATGAGACAAAATATAGGCTAGGAGAGGGCCATCCAAGTACAAACTATCTATGCATCTCATATGTAGTTAGTATAGGTAATATCATATAGGAATCATAGTAGACACACATTTGTGTTCCCGTTGGGAAAGATTGCACCTACACTAGAGGATATAGACTATATCATGGGTATTCATGTAGATGGTTCCATACTAGAGGCTAAGGTGTTTGACTAAGAAGAATAGATTTCATGTGAATTAGAGGTACTCTATTTACTCTCCCGACCCATAGAAAATGATATCTCTTCTCATTTAATAGCTTGACTTGAAATCCTATGGTGACTATGTGAGGACTTGAATAATCCTTCGATGGAACCCCATCTTTATGGAATTTTTGAAGTCCCAACTTATGATAAAGTCCAATTCTGATTTTTGATGAAGTTTGAGCCCATTTTGAGGGTGAATTTCAAGCCTTTTCTATGATAATATTTGAGCCCCTTCAGAGTTGAAATCAGATTCTATTATGTGGGGAAGACCAAGACTTTTGGGAAGGTAAAGAAATCCTAAATTTGGCCCTATTACAATTCTAAGTCAGGACTTTGATCGTGTTCATTATGGATAGCTGAAAGACAATTTGTGGGCAAATTTTGGAGGGTTGAACTGGTATTTGTTGGACACTTGTCTATCTCACATTATGAGAGAGAAGGAAGTTATGTGTGTCTTGCATGTTATAGATTTTCATGCAACATCCTATTAAATGTTTCAACATGTTGTTTTGACACCCATAAAATGTATATTGCTTATCATTCTCTTAGGAAGGGTATGATTTCTTACCTCTTTATAAGTGTAGATCTTTTCATTGGAATATGGGTAGGGAAATGGAACAAACTTCTACTTTGTAGAAGTCCTTTTGTCGCATCTTCTACTTTGTAGAAGATCTTTTTCCCAAGTGAGTTGGACTCATTAGCTTTGTTGAAGTTCCAAACTTTAGTGATACCATATTTCATTAGTATTCTCTAAAAATGACCAATGCCAAGATTATCACTTATTGATCCCTTGACCTCTTCACTTAGTATTCTAGAAATGTATTCATTTATCGACCTCACCATTATTGAAATTGAAATATGACATCTCTTTTTAGTCTTTTTCATGCAAATTTCAATCGATTCCAAGACATGTTTCTATAAAAGGATGACAAGGACCAGCTATGAATTTCTTCATGTTTGAAACACCCAATTATATTCATAACATTAGTTTTTCAATGAAATTTTATTCCATCTTTCTTCACATGGGTTAATATGAAAACCCAACAGATTCAAAAGGCTCATTCGAGTTAAGGGAATTTTATGGAATTGATCCATAAATTGTTTTTAAAATTTTACTGTCCCATTTGAGAAGAAGTCTTGACCACTCTAAGGCTCATTCCAGTTAAGGTAATTATATGGAATTGAGCCATAATTTTTTTTTGAAATGTAATTATCCCATTTTAAATGAAGCCTTGACCACTCTACCTTATAATTTCTTCTCATATAGGTTTGATTCCACTACACATTATCAAGTCTTTTTGTAATGTAACTTAGATATTTTTTACTTAATCATCCTCCTTATCAAATTACTTCAACTATCCAAGTTGCATGATGGCTAATCAACAATGTAACACGTGCAAATTCCAGATTTTACATGTGCCCCATTTCCAATGCTTATGAAGTCGATCTGAGCTAATGAGGAAAATCACATGGAATTTTTGAGAAGTTGGAATATAACCAAGGATATATTATGTATGCATGAAAAGCATTACCTCAATTTGATCATTGAGAAATAATTGGATCCAGCATGGATGGCAACTCGCTTGAAACTTGACACAGAAACATTGTTTTGAATTATCACTTCAAATTCAAAAGATTTGTAGAAGCATTTATGTGGACTCATTTTGTATCAAGATTTTAATCCACATATTTCTATAGATCGTAATCATTGCCCTATATTTATTACTTATTTTGGTTCTCTAATAGAATGGAAAAAGTTTATGGGATTGTCAATTTTGGTCAATTGCAATAACGTTCTAATAAACAAGGTAAAAACTTGAATCTATGATCTGCTCATCTTTGAGATACTTCACAATGGTATATTTTATTATAGATTTAATTTAATGGCCTTGGCCATCGTCTTCAGTCCATTGAATTATGGATATTGGATTACATAGTAAGGTTTTGTCCTACATTGTGGACCTCTTATGGTACTATGAAATTATATCATAAGAATATCCCAAAACCTAAAATTAGATAGTATAGGATACTGGGCATAGTTGGATAAAACAATGATAGTCCACATGAAAAATTAGAAGTGCCTTTAAATCTTATATTCTAGGATAAATGACTCTTAACCATAACTCATTGGTCAAATCTTATCTTCATTCTTCTTAATTAACTGATGTCTTGTCTAGTTGCAAGAAAGAGGAAAATGAAGTAAATGGATTCAAGGTGGCTTCATACTTCAAAGAATAGATTTCAAGAGATTTTTCATTTCTTTTTTTTTGGTTAGATTTGATGGAATGGGGCATTGCTAAGATACATTTAGATGACTGGAAAAAAGGAAAAGGACTTTATAGTATCATTTGGCTTATACCTATTTCTTCCTTTAGAGAAGAAAGTATAAATCTACATTCAAATGAGGACTCCACCAAGCTACAAATTAGAGAGAGAATGTCATATTAGCTACACATGAGACCATGGATGTAGTAATTGATGAAATCATGTTGAATATTTAATGTAATATCAGATGCATTATAATAATAAAAAATGGAACATCCAACACCATGGTTAAAAGTGCTTCCTCCACATGGAACATACTGTAACATAATTTGCTTATTTATGTCACCTTCCTTTATACCAAATTCTACTTCCAGGGTCTTCCATGCTTCCTAGGAAGATGTAGCATTTGCTATCTTGCAGAAGGAATTGTCATCCAATGCATGTTTTATAACATCCAATACTAAGGCATCACATAATTAATCATATGGCTTATTAGACCGATACTCAATCAACTCTTTGCATTGAAGGACAATTTTGATTTCGATAGTTCCCAAAAATTAAAATTTTTACTTGTAAATTTTGGAAGTGTTAGTAGATATATCTTGATCCATTCATCCTCGAATTTTTCTACTTCATCTACTTGTATTTTAGATGCCCCGATTATTTTGATAACCTCTATGATCTCTTTGAAAAATTTTGGCTCTTCCTTTCGATTTCTTTTCTCAGTTTTCTCTAGTCTTTCTTTGTGACACATGATTGTCATCTTTCTTTGGTATTTTATATTCTTTCGTTATTGTCTTAGGCTTCTAGAAATGAAGGCCACATACACTTGATTATATTTAAAACTAAGCAATATAACCTTCACTTTAGCGATGGCTCCCAACAAGTGCTAGCAACTTTGCTAAGATCTTCTACGCATATTATTATGGAGGCTCATGGCTACAACTTACAGTGGAGACTCCTTCTTTCATCAATGATGGTGGTTATTTCCTTTTGATATGGTTGTGGCTCTGTAGGGTATTCACCCTAATCTTTTAGTAGTTTGGTTTACAAACTCTCAATGAGCTCTAGTTTATACTTATGGACCAATGGATACAAACTTCGATTTGTAGGCTACTAACAATAGCCAATGCTCTTAGTGGAATTAGCTCATGACCTTCTTAACTCCTTTGGTTATTTGAAATCTTGATCTGATGCCACTTGTTATTTAGAGGCATAGATAAACATGCAAAAACAAGATAAATAAGTACACAAGCTTTTGCTTGAATAAATAAGTTTTATAAATTTATTATTCTCTAATATACATCCACTGAGTTAATTTAATTATCTCTTCTTGCTTCACATTACAATGACCCAACCATGTGTATATAAGCACTAAAATTTCTAAATATAGAATCATGCAAACTCTAACTTTCTTTTCTTGATGCAATCTATGAATTGACACTTTAACTAAACCTTTCCAACTCCACTTTAACATAAATTGACAATTTTCTTTTCCTTAACTTAAAGTTTCTTGACAAGGCATTAACTTTTTATCCCTGACTCACTGGACTTCTAATATTAGACTTAACCTTCTTTTCTTCACTTAACTTAACTCTGCATGCATATGAGATTACTTACTATTTCTATCAAGTGAAACATTTTTTATCTATGACAAAGTTGCGATCAATGACAGTAAATGAAATAGGAAATTTGGGGATAGGTTTGTATGAATTCTGTGCTCTTATAATTTTTGAATTTCTATATGAGACTAGATTTCCCTTGGTTGTAACACATTTGAATATATGGCAATTGTTAGGCCAGTTGGGATGTTTATTCTCTAAGACTACTTTCATTCATATCATTTGCATATTGGTTATGTTAAGGCATAATTGTATGGAATGATTATCTACATACTTCAATAAGTGTTAAACTTACGAATTTTAATAAACGTTCAATATAAAAAGTGAGGTGTAGTATGGAATCATGTAATTTCAGATTGAGAAAATCGATGAGTGAAATGAGTCACGATGCACCACAAACCTATAGTGATGGGTCATCTAGTTGCACTAAGTCAACCTCCAATGTGGTTGACTATAGGGGCATGGCAATGTATTTTTAGGTTAAATTAAAGTTTATGCTAGAGGTACTCTTTTAACCTCCTTCATAATTTATTTATATATATCTCTATTAAGTGAGGAAGATAAATCACATAGTTGTTATTTCCTAGTTTGAATATGAAGGTTTAAAATGCATATATAGATTAATTTGTATTTTAGTTTTTAGATTTCTTAATTTATTACTTTATATAATTTTCAATATAATCATATTAATACACACACACACACACACAACACACACACATAAAAATTAGTTAAAAATATTCTAAATTTCAAAAATGTTATAATTTATTTTTATAAATAATTAAAAAAATAATATGATTAGCATATTCTACCTTATATTTAATTAAAAATGGTTAATGAGAAAAAAAATATAAAAGAAAGAAATTGATATCATTAAATTTCGTCCAGTTTGGATATCTATATTCAAAAATAAAAAGTATAATTATCCTTTATCCACTGATGAAATCTTTGTGCAAACTTTCTGAATTCAACGATAGAGAAGTTGTCTCTGATCATATCAGCACAGATAGGAGGGGAAAAAATGGAATTGATGTCGAGGAAATCTTGCCACGAAAATTTGTCGCATTATTTAGAGTTGTCAACCCCCACAAAATGAAGAGCCAAACAAATAATTTTCTTTATAAAAGATCTCGTGAATAGTAATTGAAAAAGAAACCTCGATATAGGCGCGAGACAATGTTAGGCTACAAGCTGATGGACTTGGGGCACACGGTCATCATCAATGTTGCAGGTGTTAGATAATATTGTCTTAAATTATATGGTTTTGTCTTAATTGTTAATTGTACACGTTGATCATCAATTTTGGAGCTGTTAGATAATATTATCTTAAATTATATGGTTTTTTCTTAATTGTTAACTATTTTAAATGGGTTTCGTTTTAATTTCCATTGTCTTAAGTGGCGATTGTCTTAAATATAAAGTTCTCTCTTAAAATATGTTTGTCTCAATGTTTTTGTCTTAAACTATTTTTGTCTTAAATATAAAATTTTGTCTTAAAATATTTTTCTCTCAAACTATTTTTGTCTTAAAATATTTGTCTTCAATTGGTTTTCTATGAAATATAAATTTTGTCTTAAAATATTTTTGTCTCAAATTGTATTTTGTGTTAAATATAAAGTTTTGAGTTAAAATATTTTTGTGTCAAACTATTTGTCTTAAAATATTTTTGTCTTAAGCTCTTTTTGTCTTAAATTTTATATTTAAGACAATTTAATTGATATTAAATTTTAATGTAAAATAACTAAAATAAAAAGTGACTTTTTAAGACAACGAATTTCTTTATCTTAGAAAAGTGTCATAAAAATGCCTTTTGTGTAATAGTGTACAAAAACTGCACTGTGTTTACCCTTAAGCGTTGAATATAACATTCTTAACAACCTACCCCTTAGTTTCTGTTTTTGTACTTCCACTATGAACTATATATGTGTTTGGATTCGATGAAAACTATCGATTAGGAGGTAAGTTGTGGGGAGGAATGTGCAAAATGATTATCCCTTGAAAATACCAACACATCTTTGACATTGACAATATTAAAGATGCATATCACTAACCAATTGAATTGCCTATGACAAAATAAATATTGTAATCTGACAAAATACCAAATGAATTCCTTATGGAAAAATGAATTGAATAATTTGACAAAATCTGGGCATCTGATTTTTAGGGATTGTAGTGATCAATGCTTCTAGACATTCTCAGAATGCTTGTCATGTACCTCACCATTGTTGTCCAAGGAAACATATATTATTGCCCATTTCATTTCCACTCCATGCCACTAATTCCCATGTTTGGTCGTTGGTGCGTTAGCGTTTCACAGAGGTTGTAGTTGTCCACACAAGTAATTTGATCAGAGGTCTTTCATTAAGCTGATAGGTGTTCCTCCTATTGGAGTTTGGCACTTTAATCATTTTATTGATTAAATATTTTGATCCGATGGCTTAAATTGAAAAATGCGAGTATATTCTCGTGGTTGCCACTATATCAATGGATAGAATTCACACTACTAACTTACTTGCATGTCTAAATCACATGTTTAAAGCAAACTTAAAATAATTTTTTACAAAGAATGATTAAAAATTTACTGTACCTCTTGTTGATAAACACGTATGTTCATTAGTGAGAAATGTATTTAAAAAAATTATAAAATATATATTCAAGCCAGCATTGATTCTAAAACGTATGTATGTTGACATTCTTAAACTTATGCCTCTTCAACCATTTGCCAAGTATTTTTTCCACTGTGATGAATATATTTAAAACAAATTATAAAACATATATTCAAGCTTGAATTGATTATGAAACGTATTTCTATTCACATTCTTAAGCGTATGCCTCTTCAACCATTTGCCAAGTGTTTGCCTATGAATTACTAATTCCCTCACCCATTTCATGGTTAACTCGTTGCATTATAGGGTGAAGAAATTTTAATTTGTTTGATCTTTTGAGGTCAACTACTACGAGATTTCATTTCAGGTCTACTCCATTATGGTCTACTCCATTATGTAAACTAAGTGGCTGCCTATGGGTTACTAATTCCCTCACCCATTTCATGGTTAAGGGTTTGCATTATAAGCTGACCTCATTTCACGTCTACTCCATTATGTAAAGTGAGTGGCTACCTATGGGTTACTAATTCCCTCACCCATTTCATGGTTAAGGGTTTGCATTACAAGCCTACACAATATGAATTTACTTGATCTTTTGAGCTCAACCACGCTCATTTCAGGGTTTTTCATTAATGATTATTTACATTTCTACAACTAGCTAATATTCACTTCCATAATTTTTTTTTAGTGATTTTAGATGGTGTTTTGGTAGAGGATTGTTAGGCTATTATGCGTTTATCTCATTAATGGTTATTTATATTTTTAGAGCTAGCGAGTATTTAGTTTCATCAAGGTTTTCTAGCCTTTTTAGATGGTGTTTTGGTAGAGGATTGTCAAGTTGTTATAGATTTAACAGTCATAAATTTTAATCATATTGGTAAATTGGTAAATGTGGTCGCTAAACCATAGTAATGATCCATGGTTTTCTTATGGATGCATTGGTGATCTAAGTCGCATGATGTTAGCAGTGTTCATGGTATATTTTGTGTTGGTAGACACTTGAAGCATGTAAACAAGTTATTTGTGTTGGATTCAATCTGTATTGAGCAAGTGGAAGGGAAATTCCAATTGAAGAAGTTTTATAGAAATGTATCAAGACTTGAGGCGTTTAGTCTCAGTAGTAGTTATATCCTCAGTATTGGTTTGAGCTCTCGCTATTGAGGAGTGTGGGTGGAATATATGGTGGAACATCTATAGGGATTGTTGAGAGGAGTAGAAAAAAAAATGGAAGTTATGGAGCACAAAAACATCAACTTTCTTCTCTCGACGCCGAGTGGTGGTAGTAGACGATGATCATATGCACTAATTATCCTCAATTACGACATCCCTCACTTCACTGCAGTTCTCTAGAATTGAGCACAGCTATGGTTGTGTGCTGAAAAAGGGGCCAATCATCTCTATGATGCAATTTTGAGCTTCTTCCCTAAAGAAGTTCCTCTTCTTATTCACCAAAGGTACACAAAATGTGATAAAAAAGGAGACTTGTATTCCATCCTGCCAGAAGTCAAAGATTTCTATGATAATTTGGGTTCAACAATTTTGGATGAGTCATATGACCAGGATACAACAGATCTTCCCAAATGCATATCTTTCATAAGGGACTGCACAGGTCTAGATTCGGAGAAGTCTAAATTGATTCTTCTTATAGTGGGGGCTCTTTGAGGAAGATTTGACCATGAGTTGGGAAATATAAATGTTCTTTATGCATTTCCAAAGATTCGAATTGTTCTCTTCAGATATCATAGTCTTTTTTATTTTCTTCCCAAAAACAATTGCCATGCGATTTTAACAGATCAAGCAATTGAATGACCAAATTGTGGTCTCGTTCCTTTTGCTGCACCATCTTAGAGTACTACCACTAATGGTCTACAATGGGATCTGAATGAGACTCCAATGAGTTTTGGTTCCCTAATTAGCACATCAAACATATTGAGAGATGAAAAAGTGACCATTAGCTCTAATGTGGATTTACTTTGTACATCATCCATTCAAAATTTAGCAGGTTGATCAAATATTTCAAGTGATTGTTTCAAGGAATCCACAAGGAAAGGCATGATGTTATATTCTAAAAATTAGGTAGGAGAACATGAGGGTAGTAATTTTCCATGCTTTGATTTGATAGAAATGCAAAAAAAAGAAGTGACTCAAGTGATAAAATTCAGATTAAATTGTAAATGGCAATTTATATTTTATTGTGTATATTAATATGATTAATTTACATTTATTATCATGTTGTGCTTCTGATTTACTAGAAGCACATTATTTAGATAAGAATTATTTGTCAATGTGTCTGTATAAAGAATATTACCAGTGAAGGGATGAAAAACAAAGAAATTGTGTTGTGGGTATGGCTTATTGGAGCAAATGCAGCTCCATGATAGAGGATTATAGCAAAAAAATATAATAATAATAAAACTCATAGATGCAGTTGCTGGGAAGATTAACAATGATCTAGACATTAGGAAAACACATTATTTAGATAAGAATTATCTATCAATGTGTCTGTGTAAAGAGTATTACCAGCGAAGCGATGAAAAACAAAAAAAATTGTGTTGTGGGTATGGCTTATTGGAGGAAATGCAGCTCCAGGATAGAGGATTATAACAAAAAAATTTAATAATAATAAAACTCATACATGCAGTTGTCGGGAAGACTAACAATGATTTAGACATTAGGAAACATTTGAAATTGGTATTTTCTCCAGATTACAATGTGTTTGTAGCTAAACTGATAATACCTACAACTGATTTATCTGAGTGCATCAACACGGCTGGCCAAGAAGCACCTAGAACAAGCAACATGAAATTTCTAATGAATGGTTTTCTTATTCTCAGGACGTTTGATGGAGAAGTTGTTGCAATAGCAGAAAAAATAGGAGAGGAAAATATGTTCATATTTGATGCTAAAGTACATGAAGTGTCAAAACTTCGAGCTCAATTACATGATTTTCAACCACCTAGTGAATTTAGGTGTGTAATTAAGATGATTCCAGATGGTTATTTTGGATTCAAAGATTATTTTAAATAATTATGTGACAGAACTGGGAAATGACTTTGCAAGTTATTTAGAAAAACAGACGACAATAAGTAGGATATTTGTTGACAAGGAAAAATGGACATGCATAAGTATTCTTGGCACCGCTAGTTCAGGGAAATTCAGTAGTGACCGAACAATTAGAGAATATGTGCAATAGGCTTGGGGTATTGAGATTTGCAACTGAACATGTTAAAAAAAATTGCCAGATGTCTCTCTCCTGTGTTTTGATGGTCAAATTAGGCATTATGCAAAGAGTCTTGTTTTAATTATTTAACCGTCCATAGCACATAAAATCATTCGATTTCATAATTTTGTTGTCAAATCATGATTAAGTTGAGAATAATTAATATTATTTTGATACTAATGGAGAAAATGGTTACATTGTTGTAACTTTCTCCCTAGTTTAGGATTAGTTCCTATAGTTATGGGGTTTGGGTGCAACTTCCTATTTCCTAGTATTGTATTTAATGATGTAATCTTTTGATTGATTATTGTAATAGAGTGAATGAGAGACATCTCTCAAGTTTTGTGAGTGTAGTCTCCAGGTGTAGGCCACACCTGAGAGCTACAACTCTTTCAATTCAAATTCTGTTCACATTTTATCTTGGTATTAGAGCTCAGATTGAGTGAGCCTGATCTTTGTCACCTGTGAGGCTGAAGTGCCTGTAGAAGCTAGCTTGCCTGTGTGGCGGAATTGCCTGTGTGGCTTGAAGTGCCTATGTGGCTGTGTGTACACGAGAGCTCTGTGCTCGATTGAGCAGGTGGATTGCAAAACACCTGGCTCGGACTCGGAAACTTTTTTTTTCTGAGCAGAAAGGCCGATTAGTGCAGATTTTCCGCTGATAGTTGTCCCAGAAGAGGGATTAGCGCGGATTTTGAGGGATAAATCATGCTAGAGCGCGCACTTTGAGGGATAAATCGCATTAGAGCGCGGAGTTTGAGGGATAAAATGCGCTAAGGGCGGATTTTACCCGGAAAATCGCGCTAATTAAATTACTCTAAGCGATTTTTAATTAGTGCAGATTTTTCGCTCGGGGTAGCGCCAAGGAGATCCCTGAACAGTGTGAACTTCGTTTGGCGGTTTGCAAATGGAGCAGATCGGCGGAGTTGCAGATCAATCCAGGAGAGACAGATCGGGAAAGTGCCAGAGGAGATCTGCGGGAAACCTCAACTTCGTTTGGCGATCTGCAAGGAGAGCAGGATCGGCGAAGTGGCAGATCAATCCGGGAGAGGTGGATCAGATCAATTGTGATCAGATCATTGTTTCAGCTGTGTTGGAAATGCCGAATTTGCTCATTGGAGCAGGAGTGCCAGACACTGCAGATCGGTATCAGAGGTGACAGATCGATCTGACAGGTATTGTTTTTTGTTGTTAAGTAGATTCACAATGAGTAATACGATGGAATCTTACCTTAACGAGTCTGGTAAACTCAACGTATGTAACTTCACGAACTTGAAGTTTCACATCCAGACTCTGCTCGAAGGAGCAAATGCTTGGGCTATAGTGACAGGCGACGAGCAGAAGCCGACCGCAACCACACAGAAGGAAGACTGGGAAAAATGAGAAAACAAGGCCAAAGTCCTGTTGAAGATGTCTGTGAAGGACAATGTTATTGCACACCTCAGAGATTGTAAATCGTCCCCCGAGATCTGGACGAAAATCAAAAATCTCTATGAGACCCAGAATACAAACAGAGTTTTGGCTCTGAAAAGCAAGCTATTTTCAATGAGGATGGACGAAAGGGAGTCTGCTACTGCATTTGTCGCGCGAATTAAGGATGTTAAAGATAGATTGGGAGCCATTGGAGTGGCGGTGGCTGATGAAGATCTTGTTGCAATTACAATGAATGGGATGCGTGATGATTTCCAAAACTTCATCACTGGAGTCTCGACAAGGGAGAAAGCACCCACGTTCGATGATCTCACTGCGATATTGCAGCAAGAGGAAGACCGACGCCAGAACTTGAATCTGAACCCCCAAAGTGATGATCTCGCACTGGTGGAAAAACGACGACTATCTAAAGGAATGCAGTCACAGCAGCAATCAAAGTAAAAAGGAGGAACATCACAGAAGAATTCGCATTCTCATAAAGGTATGCTTGCAAATCAGTATGAAAAGAAATTTTATTATTGTGGAAAAACAGGTCATATACAGAGAGATTGTTATCATAAGAAGTAGGTTGATGAGGTAAGGAGGAGACAGGTAAATCCAAAACACAGAGGATATTTTGTTGAAGAGGAAGACTTCAATCATGAATTTCGATTGTTCACAGTCGACTGTGCCCTTTCAGCATCGAATGAAGATGACATCTGGTATGTCGATTCCGGAGCATCCTCTCACATGACAGGTAATAAGGAATTTTTCGATAGTCTTGAAGAAATTATAAATGGATCAAAAATATATCTAGGGGATGATAATGGATATCAGATTAAAGG
This sequence comes from Pinus taeda, assembly GCA_000404065.3. Classification (NCBI taxonomy): domain Eukaryota; kingdom Viridiplantae; phylum Streptophyta; class Pinopsida; order Pinales; family Pinaceae; genus Pinus; species Pinus taeda. The sequence continues at coordinate 14,976 of APFE031431901.1, read as the reverse complement.
TCATGGGGTGATTTCAGTTAAGTTACAAAATGGAAAAATTAGTCACCTTTCAAATGTTTTATATGTACCTGGAATAAAGAAAAACCTTATATTTGTATCCATGATGGCTGATCAAGATATGCATGTCGAATTCTTCAAGACTCACTGTGTGATAAAGGATTGCAGGAATGAAATTGTTGCAACAGGCATGCGAGTTGGAAGCCTATACAGGTTGGATGCAAAAAGTATACCAAAGTCAAGCCATGGTTGCAGGAGAGTCGACAGCTGAACAACTCTGGCACAGAGGTTTGGTCATCTGAATCTGCAGATCTTATTTGTTACAAATGAAAGGTATGGTCGAAGGTCTCCCCATCTTTCTTAACATTCAGTTTAAACTGTGATTGTTTGTGCTAGGAAAGTTCATAAGAACAGTTTCCCTGTGCATGATGAGGAGGCAAACAGAAATTCTTAGAGCTATGCACACTGAGTATTGGTCCCATGCAGACAAGGTCGCTAGGGGGAGCATACTATTTTTTGTTATTTACTGATGACTGCACTAGGTATTCATGGGTTTATTTTTTAAACAAGAAAAGTCAGACTTTCCAATGTTTTATAGAGTTCAAAATGCTGGTGGAAAAAACAGTTTGGAAAAAGTATTAAAATTCTCCGATCTGATCAAGGAGGAGAATACAAATCAAAGGAATTCATGAAATACTGCAAAACTCACGGGATTGTTCAGCAATATACAATGCTGCATACACCACAGCAAAACGGAGTTGCAGAGCGTAAAAACAGAACTTTGGTGGAGTGTGCAAGGAGCATGCTGCAAGGTAAGGGTCTATCTAATTTTTTTTGGGCAGAAGTGATAAATACTGCTGTATATTTGAAAAATAGAAGTCCTACTAGGTTTCTTGGCTTCAAAACCCCTTTTGAAGCCTTATATGGATTTAAACCAGCAGTAAACCACTTAAGAGTCTTTAGGTCAAAGGAATTTGCACATGTACCCAAAGCTGATAGAAAGAAACTAGACCCTAAGGCAGTCAAATGCATCTTAGTTGGTTATGGCACAGAGTTTAAAGCATAAAAACTGTTCAATCCTGAGTCTCCTAAGACATTTGCAAGTAGAGATGTAGTCTTTCATGAGCAGGTACAGAAAAGGAAAGCTGATGATGGAGATGATTGGCACATTCCATTGCTGTTGGAGGAAAGCAGCGAGGATGAAAGGGAGCAGGAACAGGAGCAGAAAGAAGAGAATGAAGAAGAACAGGAAGAAGGTGAAAAAGCAAGCCCAATTATTGCAGAGGAAAAAAAAATTGAGGTAAGTCCCCTACCAAGGAGGTCAGGTAGGAAGACTCAATTACCATTGAAGTAGAGAAACTATTCTTTGATGTCAAAAGTTTTGAACATTGTAGAACCCTCTAATTACAAAGAAGCTAGTCAATTTAAGGAATGGAGAGTTGCAATGTATGAAGAAATGGAATCAATTTTTAGAAATGATACTTGGGATTTAGTTGAGCTGCCTAACAATAAAACACCCATAGGATGCAAGTGGTTGTTTAAACCAAAAATGAATGCAGATGGAAGTATAGATAAGTTAAAAGCTAGGTTGGTTGCAAAAGGATATTCACAGAAGGAAGGTATATATTTTGATGATACTTTTGCACCTGTAGCAAAGCTAAATACAATCAGAATGCTTATTGCTTTAGCTACTAAATGTAATTGGGAATTACACCAGCTTGATGTTAAATCTACATTTTTAAATGGAGATTTAAAAGAAGAAATTTACTTAGTACAGCCAGAAGGATATGTAAAGCAGGGGCAGGAACATCTTGTTTGCAGATTGAAAAAGGCTTTATATGGTTTAAAGCAAGCACCCAGGTCTTGGTATGAAAAAGTCGATTCTTTCTTCATAGAGTATGGTTTCCATAGAAGTTTAAATGACCCAAATTTGTATACCAAGTACAATAATCAGGGGCAGATTATTTTGATTTCTTTGTATGTGGACGACATGATTATAACAGGAAATGCATTTGATTTAATCAAAGGAATCAAAAGGCTTATGGAACAAGTTTTTGAAATGAAGGATCTCGGTAGCCTTCACTATTGTCTGGGATTAGAAGTATTCAGAGATACTGGACAAACTTTTCTTACCCAAGGGAAGTATGCTAGAAATCTGTTGGAAAAGTTTGGTATGGATCAATGTAGAACAACAGCGACACCTTTGCAGCAGAATCTGAAATTGAGCAGTGATGATGGCATTAAGGAGGTAGATGCCACAATGTACAGACATCTGGTTGGCAGCCTAATATGTCTTACCACAACCAGACCTGACTTGGCATACTCTGTTAGTGTGTTGAGCCAATTCATGTTGAAACCGCTTGAAAGTCACTGGACAGTAGCAAAAAGCGTGTTGAGGTATCTTTGTGGTACTGTTCATTTTGGTATTTTATACATAGATGTATCTGATGTTACTCTAGCAGGTTTTTCAGACTCGGACTGGGCAGGTAACCTGGATGGTCGGAGGTCCATCACAGGTTATGCATTCAACATAGGTTTCGGGGTCATAGCATGGAGCAACAAGAAACAGAGTACTATAGCTTTGTCATCATGTGAAGTTGAGTATCAAGCATTGTGTGCAGCAACATGTGAAGCAATCTGGTTGAGGAGACTTCTCAAAGATGCAGGAAAAGAACAGAAGCAACCCACTTCTATCAAAAGCGACAACCAGAGCACCATCAAATTAGCATACAATCCAGTGTTCCACAAAAACACCAAGCATATAGACACTCAGTTCCATTTTGTTAGAGAGAAAATATAGTCAAATGAAATTGATGTTGAATATTGTAAAACTTGTGACAATGTGGCTGACATTTTTACAAAGCCTCTTGCACGAGTAAAATTTGAATTGTTTAGAAAGATGCTAGGAGTTTAGGAGAACCCTTTCTCCATTAAGGGGGGGAGTTGAGAATAATTAATATTATTTTGATATTAATGGAGAAAATGGTTACATTGTTGTAACTTTCTCCCTAGTTTAGGATTAGTTCCTATAGTTATGGGGTTTGGGTGCAACTTCCTATTTCCTAGTATTGTATTTAATGATGTAATATTTTGATTAATTATTGTAATAGAGTGAACGAGAGACATCTCTCAAGTTTTGTGAGTGTAGTCTCCAGGTGCAGGCCACACCTGAGAGCTACAACTCTTTCAATTCAAATTCTGTTCACATTTTATCTGATTAGAGGTAAGTTCGTTGATGAGGGATCTTTGTCGCAACTATAAAGTCTCATTATAGTCGTATAATGCAATCTTTTAAGCCATGTAATATTGTTTTAAGTATTTATTTTAGCGATGTATTGCAATTTGAAAATTTAATTTAAGGTGCTATTTTCTTTTATTACCTTGGCTTAGTTTTTTAGGTTTAAAAAAATAATGTGGAATTTGATATATATTGATTCGATAATAATAATTTTTAATCTAATATACATTCAGTTTATAAAAAAAATACAATGTTTTAATCAACATTGATTTTAATACAAAACATAGGTTTAACTTTATTATTTCAAAATTTGTAATCTAATATATTGTAATCTAATAATTTACAATTTAATATAATATAAAATGATTTAATGCAAAACATTATTTTAATATATAATGATTTTATATGATACTTTGTAATTTATGTGATTTAATATATAGTGATTCATCTATTATAAATGTTATAAATAATAATTTAATTAACGTGTTTAGTAATAAAAATTAATGTTAGATCTTAGACTTTTGTGATCCATATTGATAATAAGGTTGTCTTTGGGGTTAATCACATTGTAGAGATTTGGTCTACATTTCGAACCAACTAATGTGGTTCATCCTCATGACAAATCACATTTGTTGGATATTTCACACCATTTGTTGTGAGGATCAAGCACATTAGTTGGTTCAAAAAGTCGACCAAATCTCTACAATGTGATTAATCTAAAAAGAAACCTTATTATCAATAAAAATTAAATAACATATTAATTTTTTGATAATTACTTTAATAATACAATGCATTAATGTATTAATGTTTAATATTTCATATATTGTAGGTTTAAAGCTGAGATTTGGTACAATTGACATATTCGATTTTCTATCTTTCAAATCAATCTAGGATCAAAAAATCTTAAGGGAAATATTGTAAAGAAAATCATATAAATACATGAAATGGAATAGAAATAAATATGGAGGAGATGCATTTTTTTTTCACCCCACTATTTATACTTATCATAACACTAGGGTTTATATCCATAGTCAACCATGGACAATCATGGTCAATCATGGTCAGCCATGCTTGATGATGGTAAACCATGTTTTATAGAATCAAGGATGGTCAACCATGGTCAATCATGGTCAAACATGTCTGAACGTTACATTGTAACAAAAATTGTCTCGATATGAAAATCAACCATGATCAACCATGATTCAATGCCGCACTGCGACAAATATTGTCTTCATATGAAAATAAAGCATGGTCCAACATGGCATTTTCATAAGGATTGTCTCAATATGAAGATAAACCATGGTTAATCATGTTTACTTTAGTGTTTATAATATTTATCTTAGTGTTTATATACATTGGGTTTATAATATTAGTCCCTTGGGTTTAATATTATTCCCTTAGGTTTGTAATCCCTTGGGGTTTTAGTATTAGTCCCTAGGGTTTTCTATTCCCTTGGGTTTATAATATCAATCCATTAGATTTATAATATTAATCATTGTAAACGATGGTCAATCCTAGCCAAACATATTCAACCATGGTCAAACCATATGGATATGGAAATCAACCATGTTGAACCATGGTCGAACATTTTTTGCTCACAAATATTGTCTTGATATTAAAATAAATCATGGTCAACCATGGTTAACCATGGTTCAATGTTGCATTGTGACAAGGATTGTCTTTGTATGTAAATCAACCATGGTCAACCATATTTATTTTAGGGTTTCAATATTCATGTTAGGGTTTATATACATTGGGTTTATAATTTTTATACCTTACGTTTATTGTTCCCTTGAGTTTATAATATCAATCCTTTAGGTTTATTGATGTAAGTGTTCATATTCCTAGGGTTGAATATTATTCAACAATGGTCAACCATGCTCAACCATGGTCAACAATGATCAACCATGGTCTAATGTTGCATTGTGACAACGATTGTCTCGATATGAAAATCAACTATGCTCAACCATGTTTATTTTAGTATTTTTAATATTTATTAGGGTTTTCATACCTTGGGTTTATAATATTTGTCCCTCGGGTTTAATATTATCCCCTTAGGTTCATAATCCCTTGGGATTTTAGTATTAATCCCTTAGGATTATAGTTGGGTTTACTAGTGTTGGGTTTATAATATTAGTCCCTTGGGTTTAATATTATTCCCTTGGGGTTTTAGTATTAATACCTTGGGTTTTTGTTTCCCTTGGGTTCATAATATCAATTCCTTAGGTTTATAATATCAATCATGGTCAACCATGGTCAACTTTGGTTAATCATCGTCCGATCTCGCATTATGAAACAAATTGTCTCCACGTAGGGTTTATATACCTTGGGTTTATAATATTAGTCCCCTGGGTTTAATATAATTCCCTTAGGTTCACAACCCCTTGGGGTTTTAGTATTAATCCCTTGGGTTTACTGTTCCTTTGGGTTTATAGTATCAATCGCTTGGGTTTCTTATTCCCTGGTCAACCATGGTTTATTATGATGGCAACCATGGTCCAACATGGAATTGTGATAAGGATTAGCTCAATATGAAAATCAACGATCGTCAATCATATTTATTATAATGTTTATACTATTTATCTTAGGGTTTATATACGTTGGGTTTATAATATTAGTCCCTTGGGTTTGATTTTATTCCCTTTGGTTCATTATCCCTCGGGGTTTTAGTATTACTCCCTTGGGTTTATTATTCCCTTAGGTTTATAATATCAATCATGATCAACCATTGTTAATCATAGCCAACCATGGTCAACCATCGTTGAATGTCGCATTGTGACAAGGATTGTCTCACCATGAAAATAAACCATATTTCCTTTAGTATCTATAATATTCTAATTCGGTTTACCAATGTTGGGTTTATAATATTAGTCCATTGGGTTTAAAATTATTCCCTTGGGTTCATAATCCCTTGGGGTTTTAGTATTAATCCATTGGGTTTATGTTTCCCTTGGGTTCATAACAACAATCCCTTGGGTTTATTATTAACTTGGGTTTATAATATCAATGATGGTCAACCATGGTCATCCATAACCAACGTTGGACAACTACGGTCAATCATGGTTAGATCTCACATTATGACCAAAATTATCTCCACTTAGGGTTTATATAGCTTGGGTTTGCAATCTTAGTCCCTTGGGGTTAATATTATTCCCTTAGGTTTATAATATCAATCATGGTCAACCATTGTCAATCATAGCCAAATATGGTCAACCATGGTTGAATGTCGCATTGTGAAAAGGATTGTCTCAGCATGAAAATAAACCATGATCAACCATGGTTCAACATGGCATTGTGATAAGGATTGTCTCAATATGAAAACAAACCATGGTTAGTCATGGTTGCTTTAGTGTTAATAACATTTATGTCAGGGTTTATATACGTTGGGTCTATACATTAGTCCATTTGGTTTAATATTATTCCCTTGGGTTCATTATCCTTGGGGTTTTAGTATTAATCCCTCAGGTTTCTAATATCAATCTATTAGGTCTATAATATTAATCATGGTAAACCATGGTCCATCATAGGCAACCATGTTCAACCATGTTCAAACCGCATGGATATGGAAATCAACCATGGCCATACCACATTTATATGGAAATCAACCATGGTCCAACATTTTTTTCTCACAAAGATTCTCTCAATATCAAAATCAATCATGGTCAACCATGGTTAACCATGGTCCAACATTGCATTGTGATAAGGATTGTCTCTATATTTAAATAAATCATGGTCAACCATGGTCAACATTGTTTATTTTAGTATTTATATACCTTGGGTTTATTGATGTAAGCATTTATATTCCTAGGGCTTAATATTATTCAACAATGGTCAACCATGTTCAAGCACGGTCAACCATGGTTCAATGTCGCATTCTGACAAGAATTTTCTCAATATGAAAAGCAACTATGCTCAACCATGTGTATCTTAGTGTTTTTAATATTTATCTTAGGGTTTTTATACCTTTGGTTTATAATATTAGACCGTATGGTCCAACGTCACATTGTGACAAAGAATTAATTATTATTATGTAAAGATGAATTAATTATTATTATTATTATTTAATTAATTAATATTCATATTATTATTATTTAATAATATTTAATTTAAAAAATAATATTATTGTTTAACAATAATTAAATATTAATTGTTATTTTTTATTTTTTATGAGTAAATTATTATTATTATTTTTTTTTCTCAGTAAAGACTAATTCTATTAAGAGGACGTATGGTACAATAAGAAGTTACAACCAAGAGAAGCAAGAAGACAGGCAGTCGGAAAGGATAGGCTATCCATCTCGCCCCCTAAAAGAAAATGAGAAGAGAGCAGCGCTGAGCAAGAAGAAACAAGAAGAACAGAGGAGCAAAGCAGAACAAAAAATTTTACCCAACATGTGTAGAATCAAATATTTGGTATTCTTTCCCTTTCTTTTTACCAACTTTGACCCAGCCAAGAGGACTCTGCTGAGCTGGCATGATTTGCAAACTGAGTTGTGCTGATGGAGAGGTCTCCTTGTCTGAATCCGAGGTGGAGGGTTCAAGATTCCTTTTCTGTGAGATTGGAGGGATAGACGAATCCATAGGACAAGTCGAGGGCAGATCCTGTGCCAACTTTACTTCCATTCCTTCCTCATCCTCTACCTCTTCATCCGAGCTGAAATCAAAATCGTCCATGGGAGGAGGATCATGAGGCTTCCAGCTTTTGGATTTCTGCTTAGGAGTGGCTTTCTTCTTTTGAGAAGGCATCATGGGACAAGAGCTCTGAAGGTGCCCTATGTGATGGCAATTTCAGTAGCGAAAGGATGTGTTCTCGTAATCCAAGGTCTGAGTCCAATGGAAGTCTCCAATTCTGAGATTGATATGATCAGGGAGGCCTTTGCTCATGTCTATTTCTGCATAGATTTTGGCGAAGGTGTATAAGCCCTTTTCCCCTCTAGAGATGTCTGTGTCTAGAAAGCAGCCTAGAGAATTGCCGATCCCTTGGAATACAGCAAAGTGCCATAGATGCACTGGGAGATTAGGAAGTCTGACTTAGATGGGGAGCTTGGTGATGATTGTTGTAGAGGGATCGAAATCTGGGAACTAAGGGGTGAGGAATAAACCTGCTGAGCCCCAGAACCATGGGCCTACAGTTAAAGCTTTTTGGTAGTCCTCACCAAAAGAAAACACTACAATGAAGAAGCCCTTTGAGCATAACAAGACCTTGCAATTGTTGGTCCAGTTAGAGTGAATCCATTGGTAGAGGTCTAATGTGTGAGGCCATAGCCCATTGAACCTGCAAATAATGGTATGCTCTGCAAACTTTTGGGTTTGCTCATCCAGCGTTGGATGCCTTATTTCAATGGAGGGGGTTTCCTCCAGTTTGTCCACCAAAAAAGGCTTGGGAGCCTGAATTGGTGGAGCTATTTTTTTAGGCATCTGAGCATGGACAGCGTCTTTGTATGGAAACGCCTCAGCTGAGGATGACTGTCCAATAGCTCCCGCTCTCAAACGAAGGGTTAAAATGATGGAGGCATTTCTCTTAATGTTGTAAAAAGATAGGGGATAAAGATTCTCAAGTTGTTTACCTTCGTGGAGAAGTCATTGAGTTGCAGAGGGAATCCCCAACTTGAGTTCCAGAACATGCTTGAGGTCCTACACGAGATCCGACGAGCTCGCCCATTGTAGCAGAGTTTTGCCTGAGATGAGCATGATCTGGATCTGAAATGAGGCAGAGAGATCAGATTTCTGCTTTCCTCTACAGATCTGTGACGAGAGGAGGTTGGAGCTTTGAAGGGCCTTCTTATCCTGAACTTGCCGCAGGGGTTTGTGAGGAGATGAGGAGAGAGTCCATAGGTCATTGAGTCTATCATTGCGTTCCGCCCACAAGAGCTTCCAGCTGCTCCATCCAGGTAGATCCAGGAAATTGAAAGAATTCTGAAGATTAAAAACAGAGTATCGGCTATTCTTGGGGGACAGAGAAGGTACTAATAGGGATGAGCAGCCTTCCAGATCATAATGTTTCTTTCCAATAGCCACTGCCTAAGGAGAAATGAGAGTATATTCTGCATGTTCGTCCTTAGCCGTTGCATCTGCAAACTGACGGGGACGACTGATACAAGATGCAGCAGCAGAGGGCCGAGATCTGGCTGCCCCAATGTCCAGAGCGGAATAAATTAGAGGGAAGGGAGTTCTCGGAAGAGATTGGAAAACCTGTGGCTCGGTATTGAAGGAAGAGGCCAACATTTCATGACTGAAGCGTGCATCTCCATCATCGGCAGGGCTGAGCAGAGGCTAGACGGCTACTGAAGGAAAGGAGGTGGCAGCAATGCGGTTAAGGTTCATCTTCGGAGAATTCTCTCTCCTACTCCACACTTCTTTTATTATTCGTAAATTATTATTATTATTATTATTATAATTATAATAAAATAAAAATATTAATATTTTTCTTCTAAAAATAATATTAAATCTTTTTTTTAATAAAATAAGTAATTATTTATTTACATTCTAAAAAAAAAAATAAAAAAATTATTATGATTATTAAATAATTTATCAATGGTTTGCACTCATAGATAGAAATAAAGCCTATGGGTATATCAAACCACATTTACTAAAAATAACTATTGTTATTATAAATAATAATTAATGTTATAAATTATTTTTGGTTAAATAATATATACTAATATTATTATGAATTAATTATAATAATAATAATATAAATATAGTATTATTACTATAATACAGAATATAAATATATGTTACATTATTATATAATATAATATAATATAATAGATTATATTTATTATATAATATTATTATAATTATAAAAATATTATTATATAATATAATAATAATAATTATATTATATTTATATTATTATTATTATAATAATATATGATAATTATTATTAATATTATAACTATTATATTATATTGTAATAATAACAATAATAATTTGGAAACTCTGCTCACAACGAAAGAAGTTTTCTCTTTAGAAGACATTAAGTTTGGGGTTAATCGCCTCGCTAATGGGAAAGTTAAGGACATTGAAGGTTACGAGGCAGAAATCTTAAAAATTGGAGGTCTTGTCCTCATCCCCCACATCCACAAGCTTTTCAATCAAGTAGTCAAGCAAGGGTTCCCTAATCCTTGGACTGAGAGCCTCATTATCCCTATTTTTAAAAGTGGGGATACAATAACCCCTCTAATTATCAGACAGTTATGATCAACCCTCTCTTAGCCAAGTTATATGGTAGTACTTTGGAAAAGAAGTTAAGCATATGGCTTGAAAGTGAAGGTAAGAGGGCTACAGGCCAAGCAGGTTTCAAAAGACATAACTCAACAACAGACCACCTCGTTATGCTTAGGATCATTGTGGAGGAAATTCGTAATGATAAATCCAATTTATTTTGTTTCTTTGTGGACTTTAAAAAGCCTTTTGATACGGTTCCTAGATACAAACTTTGGAATAGATTAGAAGAGTTAAAAGTTCCTCTCGAGTTGGGAGCTGCCACAATAAGGCTATACGAGAATGTAATTGCCAAGCTAAAGAGCAAAGAGGGGTGGTCGAAACATATTAAGTGTAACATCAAAGTTAAACAAGGTTGCCCCCTCTCCCCTACCCTATTTGGCATTTACATTGGTAAGCTCAAAGGCTATTTAGAGGAAGCAGGATGTGATGGCACGATCTTAGCTGGGGTAGTCGTCATCCTTCTTCTCTATGCTGACGATATTGTTCTTTTCGCAAGGTGCCCATCTGATCTTGATAAGCAACTCAGGCTTCTTAAGGATTTCTACTCTACCATGGGTATAACTGTTAACATTAACAAAACAATAGTTATGATTATCAAATCCAAGAAGGACACTTACGCTAATTTTATGTATGATGATAATAACTTGGAGGAAGTGTATTCTTACAACTACCTAGGAATTGATATTCATCACAAACTCAACTAGAACTATAGCATTGAGAAAAGGATTAATGGGGGGTGGAAAGCTTATTTTGGTCTTGAAAACATTTGTAAAACAACAAACCTCGTAATGTGGGATAAAAAGAAGTTCCTCTTTGAAACTTTAGTCACTCCTGTTATCTTATATGGCTGTGATTTTTGGGGTTGCAGCATCCCCAAAGAATCATGGAGAAAGATTAAGCAAATCCAGAAGCGTTTTATAACTTATAACCTAAAAATTAAAAGTAATACACCCTATCCTATTCTCCTTATAGAAGCAAGCCTTTCCCCTATTGAGAGCCTAGCTATGATTAGGTTTCTGTTGTACAAGCACAAACTCGATTAGGTTTCTGTTGTACAAGCACAAACTCAATAACATAGAAGATCATAGACTTCCTAAGCTAGCTTTAAATTCCAGCCAAAACCACCTAAGGCTCAATCGGGGGTGGCATAAAGACACAAGGGACTGGTTAAACTATTCGGAGATCAACGAAAATGATACATTGCAAAACTTTTAATAACATTAAAGATATTGTGACTTCTAAGTTCAAAGAAAAAATGTGGTGTGAGAAAGATTTAGCGGCTAAAAGAAAATTAAGTTATTATAAGAAGGTCATCAACCCCACCCTAGAAGATCAAAAGTATCTCTCTATTTTAACTAGCTTAAAGAAGAAAATTAATATAGCAAAGATTAAAACAAATTCTCATGAGCTCCATAGTGAAACAGGTCGTTGGGAAGTTCCTAGAACACCATGGATGGAAAGGATCTACCATATATGTCAAAACAGTAGCATCGAGGATGAAAACCACTTCCTCTTAGAGTGCCCCACGTACAACCACATTAGATCTCAGTTTCACAATCTTTGTTACAATATCGACCTTCCTAGCCTTTTACAATGTCAAAATTATAGTGTGCTAAGGAGGCTTCTCTCCAAGCTTTTTCAGCATAGGAATAAAATCTTAAATCAAAATAAATAATTTGTTTCTTTAAGTCCGATAGACCAATGTTTGGTTTCAGTGGACATTAACCATCATCATCAATATTATATTATTATTATTGTATTATTATAGTAATATAATAATAATATAATTTTCTTTTTATAATATATTATCATATTATTATTAATTATAATTAATATTACTAATGTTTTTATCAATTAAGATTATTATTATAATATTAATAATAATAATCATTAATATATAAATATAATAAGAATAGGTTATATTATATAGTTTATTAATAATTTTAAATAGTTGGTTTTTTAAAAAATACACATAAGAATTATTAATGTGATTGATATAAAAACCACATTGGAAAATATTATTTTATATATGTTTGATATAGGCCTATAAGTTTATATCAACCATATTGGTATTATATCAACCATATTAGTAAATATGGTTGGCTAATTATGTACCTCCTATCACCTCACCTAGCCATAGTTCAAACTTATTAATCTCACCCTACATGCATCTACATTTTTCTTTTCACATTATTTAGCAACATATGTATTTAAATAACTTTTCCCGTTTATTTGAAAAATGATTTATTGCCGATTGGAAATTGGTAGGGAGGGGGCGAGCAGTTCGGTACGCCGGTGGACCTGCACTCCACGAAACTCCAATGAGAAAATAAAATTAGTACATGGACTCCCTGGATCAAATCTTAAGGATCCCATTTTAATGCTTTTCGGCTGACAACGCTTCCTTACAAACAAATGAGGAGCACATGGTTGCTGAAATCCAACGTCACACAACCCCATGCCGAAGACCTTGCTTCAATTCAAAATATAAATAAACAACGCAGGGTTGAAAGATTAGGATTATCGGAGATTTTAAAGTTCATACAATATTTTAATTTTGGTACGGTTGACATATTCAGCCACACAGGTCTTGTCTCTGATTTTCTTTTGTTTTATTTCATGGAAGATCAGCATAAAATGAAATTAGAAATAGGGCTTCATCTTCTTAGATTACATCCCTTTCACTAATTGGAGAACAGCAGCATCATAAAGTTGGTGTGATGATACACGTCGAAAATGTTATCAACTATTTTTTATTTATTGTTTTAATGTATTTATGAAAAATTTCAGTGAGTATACAGCTCAGTAACATGTTTATGATTAATTTCAATGAGTATATAGCTCAATATATATGTATTTAGAAGATATCAGAATTTCTAAAATGTTTCTTCGTCAATTAGCTGCAGTTTTGTAATGATGAAACATAATTTCCTTAATTTAATAATCTTCAAATTAATGTTTACACAACGCATATTATTATAAAAAAATAATTAGAAATTAAAATTTAACAATATTATATATACAATTAAAAAACACAGTCACTGTGTGAGCTAGAAACTGCTGCAAATCTCATATATTGATTCAACTGTTAACTACATTATTAAATAGTAAAACTATTACTAAAAATCAACTCTCGAATAATTCTACTACAATTACAACTAATTTCTAACACTTTTCAGCAGCACTGACCACCCTAACAATCTTCTGCTTTAATCCCTAACAATCTGCTGCTTTATTTTTGCAGAGAACACAAAATCTGCTGGATACTTTGTGAGCATTTTACATAACTAATTAAGCATTAATTCTAACACTCCCCCTTAATGATTAATGAGGATTTACTATCTTATTTCTTATTGCCAAAAACTGATCTTTTGCCACTGCTTTGGTGAAGATATCTGCTAGTTGATGCTGAGTATTTATATGCTTTAATTCAACATCCTTCTTCTGCACCAAATCTCTAATGAAGTGATATTTCAGGTCAAAATGTTTTTTCCTGCTGTGATGAACTGGATTCTCTGCTAACTTGATGGCACTTACATTATCACAATAAATCACTGTAGGCTGAACTTGTTTTTCTCCAATTTCTTCTAAAATTTTTCTGAGCCAAAGAGCTTGTGTACCTGCTGAGGTAACTGCAACATGCAACATACTCCGCTTCTGTGGATGAGAGGGCAACAATGCTTTGTTTTTTTGATCTCCATGTAATCAAACCAGAACCAAAAGAGAAACATTTTCCAGATGTGGACTTACAGTCATTAAGACTACCTCCCCAATCTGAATCACTAAATCCAACAAGATTGAACTTTTCAGAAGAGTAGTAATGAATACCAAAATTAGAGTGCCTTTCACATACCTTAAAATCCTCTTGGCTACCTTCATATGTATTTGAGATGGATTTGTCATATATCTTGAAACAAGTGAAACTGAATATGTAATATCAGGCCTTGTGTGGGTTAGAAATATCAAGCTCCCCACAATACTTCTGTAAGTTTTCTCATCAACTAAATCAGCACCGTCATCTCTACATAACACCTCTCCATGAGCACTTGGAGTAGGGGATGGATGAAAATCAAGCATATGAAATTTATTTAACATATCCTGTGCATACTTTGTCTGACAAATGAAAATCTCATCCTTACTTTGATAAACCTCCATTCCTAGAAAATATTTCATGATGCCTAGATCTTTCATCTCAAATTCATTCATCATAGCAGCTTTGAATTTATCATTCATCTTAGAACTACTACCCATATACAATAGATCATCAACATACAAAATTATGATTAAAATATCAATACCTTCTTGTTTGTAGTAAAGGGTAGGATCATTCTTACTTCTCTGGAAGCCTTTTTCCTGAAAGTATCCATCAATCCTTGCATACCACGCTCTTGGTGCTTGCTTGAGGCCATACAAAGCCTTCTTCAACTTGTAAACATTATTCTCCTTTCCTTCCACTTCAAAACCTTGTGGCTTCTCCACATATACTTCCTCTTCTAAGTACCCATTCAAGA
>APFE031431892.1:6600-28760 GCA_000404065.3 Pinus taeda | reverse complement strand
TTGAGCTGAGGGGTAAAGGATTTGAAGAATCCAAGTAGTGTGATTAGTTTCTTTTATGCAATTTACTTTCTTGAACAGTTAAATATCATATTACTTAACTTGTTTATGATTACTTTCCATCAGGTAGATTGAGCCGAAGGGCAAAGGATCTGAAAAGTTAAAGTAGTGTGAATTAGCTGCTTTGCTTTAAGTTTGAGTTGTTTTCCAAGTTTTTGCTTTCTTTTCATTTTCAGCAGCAAGGATACTGGACCATTGTCATTAGTTCACTTTTTAATGCATTTTGTTTTCTCTTAAGAATTGATTTCATTTTAGTTATTGTAAAGTTTTCTTTTAAGCATTTTTCAAGTTTACAAACCATCACAATCTACACTCCACACACTTCACACTTCACTTTCATCATCAAACATTAAAGAAAAATAAAATCCAAAAACAAACTAAAAAGCTTAAAACGACAAAATCCTAAGGAAATGGTTATCTAAGTACATATAGTACACCTCACTTCGTCAGTTTACAAACCCCGAATTGACATTATAAATAGCAATTTAGATCACACTAAATTGACCAAACACTAACTCTCGAAAACTTTGGTACAAATCATCTATTAGAAGGAAAGGTTGAATTTGTGACTGGAGGAGGTCTCTGTCTAGGTCTAAAGGGTCTTGGATTGTATCATCTTGATTTGAATCTACTAGTGGAAGATTTGGATTGGGGTTTCCCCTTTGAGGGTTTTTGCCATGGTTGAGTGCCTACATCTTGTGTCTCTTGTTCTTATAGTCTTCATGTACATTTAATTTGGTAATTTCTTGATGAAATATAAACTGAAAAAGAAGTAAAATAAGCCAACATAAATCACAAGTAATTATCAAGAAAGAGGAATAAAACCTTAATTCCTATAAGCATTGATTTCTCAACACAAGATGGCCTTAGTAGGCATGCCTAGAGAAGTGAAACAAAAGGATTCCATTTGACAGGAGATGAAGGAGTTTTTTGACAACATAAGATATGTGGGCACCCAATATGACCTAGAACTAACTAAGGAGACTATTCTACAATATGTCGCCAAACCGGTTAAGTTGCACATGAAATTGACTATATTGTGGAACAATATACAAGTGGGATCTAAAACGATATTGCTAGATGCTTTGGAGGGTAGGATGAGGTATGAGCCATAGCTACCACTAAAGGTCAAAAGCATATAAATGGAGTATAAATATTGGTACTAGTACATCGCAAAGGAAATCCATGCCATAGTGGATGGATCACAATTTCCTCAAATTATAGAATAAATAGGTTTTATTTTGTATTTTGTGAATATTAGCCACAATTTTGTTAAAAAGGATAAATTTTGTAATTATAAAATAGAGGGAAAATGAAAATTCATGTAGAAATTGAAATGATGCCAAGAAGTCCAAAGGTCACTTGGAAGTCAAAGAGTCATAAGGGAGCTCAAGAGTCACATGGAAGGTGAAAGGTCACCTAATTTGTTATATATAGATCCTCATAGATCAAGAAAAAGGACTTTGATCTTTGGCTTCTCTAGTTAGCATGTGATAGAGAGATTTTTCTTTTGAGAAGCAAGCTGTGGCTTCCATGTTCCACAATTGGAACAAGTGAAATTTCTATGTAATGGTGCATCTTATTTCTTCTGAATAATCATTAAAAGCTCATAGAGTTGGACATCTTTTTCTTGCATGTATCAAGCTTATTGTAATATTGTTCTTGTAATGACTATGGTATGTGCTTGTGTTTATATTTATTAAAGGAATGAACTATTTTGTTATATTCAGTACAAATCTTAATGAAAATGTATGTCCTGATGCTTTTCATGATCATGCTTGATTGAAAACTATTTTCAAATTAAGTAATGATTATTTATCTACATGTGCCTTTATTAGAATAGTACTAATATTGTTCTTCTAGAGGCTCATGTTATTTATCTTATCCATGGAAATAATTCTATGCCCATTATATTCACACATTTCACAAAGCTAATGTACTTGTATATCTCAATAGTAATTGTGACTTCTCTCATATATTAATGATTCTCTCCAAGGCAAACCATAAACCCAACAAATGGCATCCAAACCATCATCTCAGACAGAAATACCACCCCAAACAGTGTAACTTCTAATTGGGACTTTATACTAGGGAGATCCCCTAGTGTTGGAAGGAAATTTAACACCATTAACATGTTATTTTTTTTATTTTTCTTAGGAGACCCATTTTAGAGCTTGAAATTCTCCTAGTGAATGCATTAAATGGATACTACAATAGAATTAAAGCAAGGAGAAATGTTTACAAACTTGCATCAAGTTACACAAAAACTAATGATGGTGAGAATCATATATCTCTCGAGGTAGACTTTAAAAATGTACTAGAAGTGTACGACACATCATTCAACTTCGTGAAATCCTCACTCTAAAAAGATATGAACGTTGACGATTCTCAAAATTCTCTTCGACTAGCTAAAGAAATATTGGATATGTATATAACACACAATAATTGAGAACAAAGGGAATCATTTCAATATATGTGATATTTCATGTGTTTGAACTTATCTAAGTTCATTGCACCTTGCATTCGAAATATTACAATCACATATGACTACACAAGAAATTGATTTATGTAATGTGATTACTTATTGCTGTCATAATGACTTGAAAAATTCATTTAATACATTGGGTGACAATCATGGTAGATGTATTTGTGTTTTTCTTTTTGATTCGATAAAATGCTACTCCATTGATGAGGTTATCTAGATATACTTTAAAAACACAAACAAATATATCTCTTTCAAAATTGGGATTTCATAAGATTCATAGATAAAAACACATATGACAAATTAGATGCCATCGTTATGTTGTATGGGTTATATCACCAAGGAAATGAAGAATAAATTGATACAAGTCGAACCATGGAGATGATATAAGACAAGAATGAAGTTGAAGAGAAAAAGGGTGATTTTCCTTCTTTTGAGGAAGTTGGTGTTTATAGGGGGAGGGGAGGGGAATCATTTAAAAATGAAAGGAATATTTCATTTTGGAATTAATATTTGGAAAACAAAATAGAGCAAGTTGGTATAGTTCTCTCCGTTATTTTTAGAGGTAGACTTACTAGAGGTATAATGCATGAGAAAAAGTATAGATTGGAATGCATTGTTGAGAACATACATCAAGAGAAATATATGATGGGGTGTTATCAAACATAAATCAACACTTCAAGTTCGTAAAATATGTCATGTTTATAAAAATATACAATAAATGCATTGTTTTTTACCATAATTTTAGTTTTATGATAATTACAACTTAAAAAGTCTAACTTTATGATATTGTCATTTTCATGAAAATGATCCTATGTTTTTAGGGAGAATATTTATGGATGTTGAAAATACATAAGATACTTATGTATCAAGGATCTATAGATGTTTTTGCAAGTGGCAGTACACTTCCAAGTGGTAAGTTCGTATCCACAAGAATATATCAAAATATTTTCCTCTTGCCATAATTTCCTATGAGGATTGTCAAATTCTCAACTCAATTTTCATTATTATTCCTCAAGCATAAAAGGTTGAACCATTGGGACATGCATCTATAGAAGAATGTGTTGTCAAGGGTTTATCACTAATAGATACATTCTTAATCAAATAAAAATGGAACAAATTAGATTTTTCTAAAGAAACGAGGCATGTTTTAATTTTTTTCTTAAACAGAACAGGAAAATGTTGAAATGATACACGACATTGAATCAATTGTGCAAGGTAAAATTTCCTCAAGTTTTTGCATTACAACACTATTCCTTTTAATGTTGCTTTGTAGTATAAAGTATATAATATTTCATGTAAGAATAACCAGTATTCCCATGGAAATATATTTAATGATTTTAGACTTGAAGATTTCATGTCATGATTCCACTAAAAAAACAAACAAGATTTGAAATTGAAGGGAAAACACTACAAATTTCATTCAAATATATATAAATCCCTATTAGTGAAGAGAACTTTTGAGATTGCAATTTGGGCTAGCAAGGAGAGAAAATATGTGACCCACTTAGCTAAGTGTTACAAGTCATTTTGTCACATTCAACCAAATGGCCCTAAACTTGGATCTATCATCATCCATTGACACTTTGCAATCTTTCCCTACATAGTCAAAAGAATTCACTTTCTAGAAGTTACAAGATTGTTGGATTATATTGACTAATAACCCTAAATTTGTGGATTACCGTACTTTCTTTTGAGACAACCTGCGATGGCGCAATTTGCATACATTCAACCTGTGTTTTTCAATGTGTGTTGCTTTCCCAAAAAGTGTGATGATAGTAGGAAATGTGTTAAAAAAAATCAAATTTTCTCTCTCTAGAAGCTTTAGAAGTGGTTTTAACCATTTACTATTGGATCAGATCTCAAAATCCTACTATTGAGGTATTATCTCTTATATCCTATAACTTACCTCCCTCTAATGTGGATCTAAGCCCTAGAATGTTAAATCCCAAACCACCTCATTTACACTATAAATTCATTTCCTCCCATAGAGTCTAGGTTGGATTTTGGAGACTCTGAATTATTCCCTTATGTTGCTCATTTGTTTCTATAGGCCCATAATCCACTCATGTGATTTAGGTGTGATTGGAGGCTTACCATTGTCGAGAAGGAAGGACAAGAAAGTTGGGAGAGATTCACAAAGTCAAGGCCTACAAGGGTTGTAATATTTTCATGTCAATAGTAATACAAAAGTGCATTGTTTCTAATATACATTATGTCTCATTTATGCATATGTAGAACACGAATCCCTGAATTGTTGTTTGGAGTTGGTTTTATATGTTATTTTGTGTATTTTGGTTCCCTTTCTTCTTTTGAATGGTTTACAGGTTCCACTTATAGAAATTTGAGTTGGAGTTGGAGCTAACATTTAGAGTCTCCAAAATCCAACCCAAACTCTATGGGAGGCAGTGAATTTATAAGGTAAATGAGGTGGTTTAGGATTTACCATTCTAGGAATTATATCCACATTAGAGGGAGGTAAGTTCTACGAGATAAGAGATAAGGCCTCAATAGTAGTTCAAGATTTGATCCAACAGTAAATGGTTAAAACCACTTCTGAAGCTTCTAGAGAGAGAAACTTTAAATTAATTTTTTATTTTAACTCATTTCTAGATATCATCACACTTTTTTTAAAAGAAACATGCATTGACCAACACAGGTTGAATATATGAAAATTTTACCATCGCAGTTTGCCTCAAAGGCAAGTGCGTTGATCCAAAAAATTAGGGTTTTTAGCTAATGTATTCTAGGATTAT
This sequence comes from Pinus taeda, assembly GCA_000404065.3. NCBI lineage: Eukaryota > Viridiplantae > Streptophyta > Pinopsida > Pinales > Pinaceae > Pinus > Pinus taeda. The sequence continues at coordinate 23,465 of APFE031431892.1, read as the reverse complement.
TGTAACTTATGGAAAGTGAATGCTTTTGGATTTGTAGGGGATGATTGCAAAGTTTCATTGGATGATGATAGATCCATGTTCAAAACCATTTGGTTGAATGCAAAAAAATGACCTATAAGAGATTGCCCCCTAAAGTACAAAGTTTGAAGTAGTGGTAAGGACTGAAGTGCTTTACCATGTGAAAAGTTTGGATCAAGAATAGTCTAGTTGAGATCATCAATTAACTGTTACAATACAGTATCACCATGATATCATTGGTGAGGGAGGCATACCTATACTCAGCATATAAGCCATTTTGCATGCACAAGGATCAAAGTCACGCCCATTGATGACATATTGTGGACCCATTCTTGGATGACTCTTTTTATGACCATAGCCATCATACTTTGTAGATATTGTATTAATCCTGAAATTGCAACTCAAATGGATGAAACCAGATCCAAGGTATTCTACCTCATCACTTGATAGTATGATTCTAACCATGTGAATAGATGTGTTGGAGTTGAACATGGTAGACACCATCTGATTACTAGCCAGTGATGAAGACTGTTAATAAATGCAAGAGGAACCACCATTAATGACAAGGCTATCAAGGTACTAACTGAAATATATGAGGTGTGAATAAATGATCTAAATTCAAACACCACACATAATCTCTTGATCGAAGGCCAATGATGAGAACTTGTCACCAAAAGCAAGGAAACTTGCCATTGAGGTATGTAAGTTCTAAGGCAGTGAAAGGAGTTTCAAAGTCAACTTCCTAGATAATGTGTTGATGTCGATAGGAAGTGACCTATTGCAAGAGGGCCTTAATGTATCCCCCATCAATGACATGAAACGGATATCAAGATTTGAGACAGAATATGAAAATTTATATATGGTTCAAGGGTAACATACATGAAAGAAGGCTTAAGGTATTGTAGCATATGTCAACTGAGCGTGGACTTCTCTTGAGAATATTGGCAACACTTTTATGGAATTGTCAGTATTGACTCAAAGACCCACCATGAAGGTTTTCAATAAGGTGTGATCAATAGAGAGGCAAGCAGATTCCCCAACCTAAAACAGTCACGAAGGTGAAAGAGTGTCATGTTAAAGAGAGACTTGCCAACATAAACAATTTTTTATGTATTATTTTCCCAATTTTCCCACCATTTATGCAAAGTACCTCTTTATTTTTTTACAATCTTGAGGAGGATAACATACGCTTGATCTGTAAGTTCATCCTTCAGATGAATCCTTCTAAGTATTTTTAATGAACCTTGAGAAGGAGTGGTTTAGTCTCGTCATGTTTGATGAGTCCTATGGCGTTTATGTTTTACGAGTCAAGCGAAGGTGTAACTCAACTTATTTTTCATATTTAAAGAGTTTGAAGAACAAGAAAAAAATAAAACTTCAAGAGGTTCCTTTTCATAAATTTAGTCTCTTGGGCCTGAAAAAAGCATAAAACAATACCTAGGAGAACCTTTAGCCATGTTTGACTAAAGTATTAATTTTTCATAAATAGTCCATCTAATCCGGTGAAAGGGTTAAAATTATACTAGGCAGATATCCTTTCATTTACTTTAACGAGCTCGAAAGAGACAAGTGCTAGACAATATTTTTCATATTTTGGGAGTATGAAAAGAGCTTAAAGGAAACTCCTCCTAGAGAAAAGAGTGGTATAAAAGGTAGCAACTGGTTCAAGTCATGATGGAACTGCTCAAAACATGTAGAGGTCAAGAGGTGGGCTAATAATACCACTCATCATAGTAGTTTTTCCTGGAAAGGGTAAAGCACCAAGTGAAAGAAAATGATCGGCCAAGCAGATGGTGACGATGGAATGAAAAAACCAAGACTCATCTAGCAGAAACAAGTCAATAAAAAGTGGCAATCACAAGGGATAAAGTGTGGAATTCTTCTAGGGTAAAGCCAAAAATATGACAAAGAAGAGCACATAGGGTTCAAATTCTAAGTCATGGAGGGTTAGAAGGCTTGAGAGTGGTTTCATTTTTACACAAGCTTAAAAAAAAAAAAAAAAACTATGCTTGAAAGTAGTTTCGGTTTTACACAAGCTTGAAACAGAGAAAACCAATGCTTTAGATTAGTAAATTTCCCCCATCATAACAGAAGAGGCATGCTCCCCCCAGCTTCCTTTCATCCACCAACCTTCCTATTGACCTAGATAAACTATTGGTTACTAATAGGCAGATGAAATGAAGGTTCATTTATGAGATCATGTAAAAGACTTTACTCAATTAGAGGGAGGTCTGTTTCATTTTTTAACAAGCTTGACACGGGAAAAAAACTATGATTAAAGGTTTATTTCATTTTTATGAGAGCTTGAAACATAGAAGAAACTATGCTCATGGTTACTTGTTTCATTTAATGAGCTTGACACAATAAAATAAATATGCTCGTGGTGACCTATTTCATTTTTTAATGAGCTTGACACAATAAAAGAATTATACTCATAGGTTTGTATTTACCTTGATCATGGCTCCTGTGAGGTCAAGGCTTTGGAAGGAATACATATGAAGGGCTTAATCATGGCTTCCAAGAGGTTTTCATCAGATGGAAGATCAATGCTCTGGAAGGTATCAAGGGATCCAATAGGAGTAGAAATCGAGAAAATAGTGAGAGATTCTTCCTTATCAATAGGTGCAGGCATGGAACAGGTTGCCACATAGTTAACACATGGCAAGGGGAACACTACTAGCATATTAGGAACATTTTTTACAGTCAAACGAGGACCAACGAATGAAATTTGGTCAATAGTCACTATTTTTCATCATGCGGGAAATACATCACTCGAACGAGTGTGGACATGATAGCATTCGTGGCATAACATACTCTCCCCCAAGGAAAAAATTCAAATCCAAGGGGCCTTGGACTACCATAACATCAATACAGATAATTTTCCTTTTAAGGTAATAAGCAGTTGAGGAAGGATCCCTAAAGGTTCACTAGTTCTTCTATTGAAATCAACATATTCTGAGTAAAGGAAACAAGTTGAATATAACATAAATCTTCCTAAGAAGTCAAGGATAAAATGCTAATGAAAGTGCCTTCTTCTATAACAATGTGATATATATTCTTATCCCAAGCCTTCACCATGATTAGGAATGTCATGTAAGAAGGGAGACAAGACTATATTAATTGATTTCAAACAAAGGTAATGACCTCATTACTTGGAAGGGGTTTCACAAGAATGGGAGAAAAGCCCCCTTATTTAGTGGGATCTAAAGAAAAAAGAAAAACTTGAACAGTTAACTTCACTCTCTAAGGGGAGAGTACAATTGACTTAAAATGGAATCGAGTTGACCACTTTCTCAACCAATGGTTGGCTGGAAATGGACTCATGGGATTCACGTCTAGAGAGAGTAGAATTGACTGAATATGAAATCAAGTCAATCACTTCATCAACTAATGGAGGATTGAGGGAAATGTTATAATAATGAGCCAAGTGGATCTCTAAACAGTACCAGTGGCATGGTAAAAAGGCTCAAAACTCAACGTGGTAGAATCTCGATAAACATAGCGTCATATCGAAGTTCTCATCATCCTGATTCCAACAATGTGAACAACACTCGAATCAGAGCTCATATGAAGAAGTTAGAGATAGTCAAAGTTGAGGTTTGACTTGGACAGGTGGCAGGAGAAGATGACGTGGCATAACTCATAGTGAATGGGGAAGCGTCAAGTGGCAGGTTGCCATTGGCCCCACATTTCATAGATTTCAAAAGGAAGAGGTCTCTGGTTAAGGAAATCGGCCCCAACACTACCGGATTGCAATTTTCAATATCGCAGTCGCAAATCAGTCAGCGGTAAAGAATCAACCCCAGAGCAAAGTCAGAGTGCGATGTGATGATTGCAATTTCACATCGCAAAGAAAAGGCATTACAGAATCAGCCACCGGTAGTCAAGGTTGCGATTGTGATATCGTAATCGTATATCGCACAGCACCGCGTTCATAAATAGTAGGACCTGTCAGTTCCTCTGATTGTGATTTATCGATACTCCCAGATGCAATAAAAGTATAGGGTGTGGTTTGTAAAACTCCCCGAGTCTGTTGGTTGGCACATCACATATCATACTGTGTAGCAGTCGTTATGGAGGATTACCCTGGTTCTAACCGATTGCAATTTGTGATGGGTATCTACGCCGTTAGACTATGATTGTTAATGGTAAAGTCGTCAGGTTTAGGAGTACATTGATTTATCCAATCTGTGGACTGTGTCAATGGTAGTTTTTCCATGTTTAGCAAGCTACTATTCCAAGTCTGAGATTCTCTGTGTGAAATTGCCTGCCTACTAAACTTGTCATCTATTTGGAACTGCCCAGGATTGAGGAGTCAGAAACTATTGTGTACAACAATAACCTGACCTAGCAGTAGGCAAGAACCTCGCCTTGAGAAATAGGGAGGTTCCAAGAGGGTGTAGAAGCTTCATTTCTCCGAATTGGGTGTTTGGATAGGCGATTTTGCATGATTTTTCGCCAGGATTTCAGTGGTGTTGTTTGTTTATGAAGCTAGACTCTCCATTATTTTTCCATCTTCTAGCTTGGAGATATAAGGATTGTAAATGAATGTTTCTTGTACTTTAATCCCTTTTTATGCCACTTAATGAATGAAGGCCTCCCCACTATTGAGCAGGGCCCGAAGACGTAGTCCAAATTTGATGAAATCTGTAATAAAATCTTTGTATCATGGTTTCATGCTTATCTTATTATCTCTGCATTGTTTTATGTCCTTTTAAGTTCCATGGTTAATAAGCTCTGTTACATTTAATTCTGATGCATCTATAAGTAAAAGATCTTTGGATCAAGTTTGGTATTAGAACAGGTCTTTATCGATGTGAATTGCATGACTATATGCTAACCCGGAACAAGCTACAAAAAGGCAAAGGAAATCTTAAATCCTTTGATCCTGAAGAAAGACGTTCACAATGAAGAAGAAACATGGTCATTGAAGAAGCTTGTTGGGAAGAGGAACGAAATTACTGCAAGGTATTCTACAATATGGCAGAGAAATTGGACACGTTGTTTTTCAGAGTATGAGAAAGAAATTAGGCACGAGAAGAAATATGTCGATGACAATAGATAGATAAATCATGAAGGTGGTGGAGAAGATACTCCTCCCTCTCCTTTCTCAAGTGATAGTTCTCATCACTCTAATCAATATTCCAAACATACATCTAAGAAACCATTCTTCAAGCTAGATCTAAAGTTTGACCTTCCCATGCATAATGGAGAGTGTAGTGCAGAAAAAATTAACAATTGGATAAGACATATAGAAGTCTACTGTAGGATTTAGCAGATCAAGGAAGATGATGCAAAGGTCCATCTAGCATCTCTTTGGCTGAGTGGCTAATCTGAAATGGAGAAGATTAGTAATGTTGTGCTAATTCCCCATTTAGAATATAAAAAATTGTGCTTGAGGTTTGAACTCCAAAATAGCAAGTAAAAACATGAATTTTATGTGTGTTTACTTAAGTTAGTTTCATGAAGAAAACTTAAAACATGAAGGAAAACCATTGAATGGAAGCATGCATCAATCAATAATACACCAACCATTGATAAATGATTTCACCCCTCCTGGGCTACATCTCCTTGGATCAGCTCTAAAGGCATGACCCCTTCTCATTATGCTCAAAATTCTTCAGTAGTAAAGAGTACATCAGTGTGCTGACAAAAAGAGTGGCTAGTTTCCCCTTCAAGGAAACATTCTTCCGCAAATAACTCTCACTCTAAACACACGAAAACCTACAGTTAGTCATGAAACAATTAGCAAGCTAAGGCTCTCAATTCAAGACCCCATACTCCAACTTCCAAGAGCATAAACAATACTACAATCCACTTGAAGTACTTAAACAAGTCTCTTTCTCCATACACATATAGAGAAAAGAATAAATAAAACTACAACATTGATGTAATAGCTACTACAAAAAGCACATGGAGGATGGAAGACCCCTGTAAGGTCATATCCATATTCATACTCCTCCTTAAATTGAATCAACACTCTCATTGACCAGAGCACCCATAGGCTTCACTTTGCAAAAATCCTATCCATAAGTGCTCCTTTAATCCTAAAACCTATTCCAATCAATTCAGAATGTCCAAAAATGGCCATCTAACCTCTTTTTCCATTCCCTTTGGTTGAAAATTGCCTTAGTTATGACTTATGTCGTTCTTTCCACGATTTTCTCCTCCAAATATAGCTTACTTCCAATTAAATTCATTATCTAGAGTTAAATCTGGCAATTCCGCGAAATCGGAAATCCCACCATCTTCCAAACCTATCTCACAGCTAAGGCTGAGTGGTCATATAAAAAGTGGTCAGTCCAGCAGAAAAGGAAATGGTTCCGCATCTCTGTCACAAGTCGCAATTGGAAAAGTCCAACCATCGGTGGATAGTCCCAAGCCCAACCAATAGGCACTTGTGATAAACGGACCCACCGGGATTATGAAACACAACATATAGCATATCACATCTGGGGATCCCATCATAATCGCAATCGACACTTTCCCTCGGTGGATATCAAATTCCATACACTGTGATAGCAGCGGACCCGTTGGGGTTATAAAATACAATGTATAACAATATTAGGTCCAAAAGTCCCCCCATCACAAATCACAATCAGCGACGACTGGGGTGTTACTTCATGCTCTGGCTGTGATCTACGATTGTGATTTTGTCGCATCACAACCAAGCTTTGTCGGGGGCTGATTCTCATTCCTCCTCCATATTGTGATATTGCAATCATAATCGGGATCCTGCCGAGAGTCGATTCTTAACACTTTCCCTTTGTGCGATTACAATATGTGATTATCACATCGGCACTTGCCTAGGGCCAATTCTCCTTAAGCCACTCCTATGTTTTTCTTTGATATGCGATATGTGGAACCCAATGGCAACCTCCCACTTTGCGCTTCCCCATTCATTGGGACCTTTTCCATGTCACCCAATCCTACCACATGTCCAAGTCAAACCTAAACTCTGAATTTCTCTAACTTCTCCATGCGAGCTCGGATTTGAGTAGCATTCACACCGTTGGATTATAAATGACGAGCTCTTTGATCTAAAGTTAATATTATCAAGATTTTGACACTTCGATTTTTTGGACAAATTTTTAGCCCCTGATCACTCTTCCCCACTGAAAAATTTTTGGTCTCCAAAAGTTTACTTTCAATTGTTCAACATTTTAAGGTACATTTCCTTCATTTTTCCAAACTCGATCCAATCGATGTTTGAAGTGCCCTGACTTGTACTTGTCTTGTCTTTTTCTCAAGCTAAACTTAAAATATAACTTGACCAAAGAATTCAAGTTCGATGTTCTTTTCGCCTCGTCCATGTCACTATGGCTATCCATAGAAACATCCTTTCCAAAAAGAATTCCAAGGTGCTCATCTACAAAATCCTTATCGAAGATAAGATCCTAAAAATACTTTTCAAAATGAACCAAAACAAGCCTCACATAGTGAATACTTGTATAACTTGAGTGGTAAACACATTTGGAACATACTAAATGTGCTGCAACTACTCATACAACAGTTTTAAAATTCTTTCTCAAACTACAAATAGAAATGCATCTTACAAAATGGAAAAAACCTGACTCCCAAATTTTCCATTCAAATTAACTATCAACAAGCCAAACTAGCACTGTAATGCTTAAAGAAAACATTGTTGCATATAAGTGATTTATTTATGAACATCACTTTTACAAGTTACCCAACTATGGGGATATGCAACTAGTGCAAAACAAAAATTTACAAACTTCATCTGGACAAATAGTCCACCCATTTCTTACCGAACCAGGTAAGTGAACCCCCTATTTGAACTTTCTCTTCTTCTGAAGCTCCTTCAGGTATGGTCGCATCTTGCGCCACTTTTTCTTTTGTCGCTTCCTCTTTTAGTGCTTACATGATTCTTGCCCTTACCAGGATGAATTTTTGGAAACAATTTCCAACACTTATTGACCCAATGCCCACTAATATTATAGTGAGTACAAAAGTTCTTTTGAGCTCCTCTCAGCTCACTTGTCTTTAACCTTGGATGATATTTTTTCTTTTTGACCTCAATTTCAATAGACATAAACATATTCTTGATGATTTCTTTCCTTTTATCGCACTTATCTACACAATGGTTAGATGAAAGGAAAAAGGTGCACATAAACATATTTCTCTACATGTTATTCAAATCGGCATGTTGTTTTCCATTATGAACAACATTCAAATTAACATAAAGGATATACCTTTGTTTGTTGTCCTTTGGCTTACGCTACTTACTTGAGGAACTTGTGTGGCAAGAAAAATTTAGCTTCCCTTCTTCTTCAACATCTTCATCTCTCTTTGGAGACCCTTTTCACTTTGAGTCCTACTTACGCTTGAGGAACCAAGTGGGAACCAATTCTAGATGCAAATCCCAACATCTTGCCTCCTCATGTCCTCTCTTACGAAAAACGGAACACAACACCCATGAGTTGTTGCTAGAAGACCATTCTTCTTTTGCTACATAGCCTAAGTCTTCATATTTAGGCCTCTCCATGGCCTCAATTGGATTTTTAATTCATTGCTGCTTTACTCCAAGGCCTCCTCCCTTGTAACCCATATTGGTCAAGAGCTTGGATCCAATGGCTTTACTATGTTTTTCAAAGGTTGCAAATGAATTTACATCAACACTTTCGCATAAGGAAGAAGCATGTAAATTCTTACCATTTGTATTATCTTTTGATTGACATACAAAGATGTTTTCAAACTCCCTTTTGACTCTTGATGTGTCCTCTTGAACTCTTTGGCTCTCTTCTTTCAGCTCCTTGAAATTGGGTGCTGATAGAACCTCATCTTCAACATCATGTGGAAAAAAGGTACAAACTTGTCCATCTACCTTCTGTGAGGGACTTTCTACACTAGAATCTTGCATTAAGAGTTGTAGAAAAACATGAATATTGTGGAGAAGATGGTGGCTTATCACCATTCTTGTTACCTTCTTCCCTTGGAGAACATTCTCCTCTTGGAGGTCTAGAGCTTCCACCTTACAATTTGGTATTCCTCTCTTCATAGAGGACTTTCACCATTTCTCCCATGTCTAAGAAATCCTTTCTAAAAGCCTTCACAACCTCTAACATTCTTGTTGGTTCTCCTCCTTGGGACATGCTTTGATTGAAACTTCTACTACAATTTGAGGTAGAACTTGGTGGTGTATATTGTAACAATATTGTTCTCCTTTCCAAAACCTTCTCCTCAATGAGATTCAAAACACATTCGCTTGCAAACAACAATCAATTCCTTCTTTCACAAAGAAAAACTTTAGCTCTAATACCAACCTAATATGAAATGGAGTAGATTATTAATGTTGTGCTAATTCCCCATTCAAGATATAAAAAAATGTGCTTGAGGTTTGAACTCCAAAATAGCAAGTAAAAACATGAATTTTATGTGTGTTTACTTAAGTTAGTTTCATGAAGAAAACTTAAAACATGAAACCAAAACATTCAATGGAATCATGCATCAATCAATAATACACCAACCATTTGTGAAGTAGGAAAGTGTTCCCTCTGTGAGCAGAGGAAACCCCTCTAGCCCTAGAGTGGGTCTAGTCACAGAAAAAACAAAACAAAAATTGATTCCCTTAAATAGTCATCATTGGAGGCCTACCTCAAACCAGTGGTTGATGAAGTTCCATTGCACTGCTCCAGCTTCCGTTTCTTCTCCTCAATGAGCAATCGACCTGAAACATCACAAGAAAATGAAAGAGCACATAACCGAGAACAACAACGATCTATTTTCTCATAAAGTCAAGAAATCATGAGCTATCAAGTAAATTACATACAAGACATAGGAAAACATCATTGATTGTATTAATAATGAATCAAGAGCAAAGCTTACAACCAAATCTTGATGTCGCAAGCCTTCTCAGAGGGTCCAGGTATGTTTCTTCAAGCATTCACTCTCAAGGATGGGTCTCCCAAATAAACAATATCTCTCTCTCTCACTCACAAGCTTTAATACAAAGTTAAGGGCACTACACAACCTCATACAAACTATTAGCAATCCCACACTTGTCACACTCACACCAAAGCTATCTACCAAACTCAAAAGCACTAGCAGCACTATCCAACCAAAAGAACTAGTAGATCATAGCAATGGTGAGTGATTTTATAGGAGAAGGAGTCTCCATGAAATGAGGGAGATGGAGCTTATCCTCAAGGAAGGTAGCACAAAAGACGGAACTACCATCCCAAAGGAGGAAGGGTGACCCAAACTGACCTAACAACCAGGTCTAGAGACATCCAAAAGGCCGACTGTTGGAACAAATTCGCCCAATCTGGATTGTTGCTATCCGTAAACTAAGTCTCCGTGATGGCATCGCAAGGAGGCAATGCACGCAGACCAATCGTTGCGATAAATTGTTAATAGCCTCGTGTCAGGCCTTGAAATCCGACCATCGCAGGAAACAAATGTACACCTGCGACGGGGTTGCGATGAGACCGTTTATGACACGAGACCATCACGTATATTAAGGTTTTACTTGCGACGAGGAAGAAACTTAGGGAATGAGGGTCAACTTGCAGCACCATAGAGCATTTGCTTAATCTTCTCACATCAGTGGGAAGATATGAACATGTTTATTTGACACATGACATAGCAGAGAGACTGAGATGAGGACAGGGTCAAATTACTATATAACACCATTGATAAAGGATTTCACCCCTCCTAGGCTACATCTCCTTGGATCAACTCTAAAGGCATGACCCCTTCTCATTATGCTCAAAATTATTCAATAATAAAGAGTACATAAGTGTGCTGACAAAAATAGTGGTTAGTTTCCCCTTCAAGGAAACATTCTTCTGCAAAGAACTCTCACTCTAAACACATGACAACCTACAATTAGTCATGAAACAATCAACAAGTTAAGGACTCTCAATTCAAGACCCCATACTCCAACTTCCAAGAGCATAAACAGTACTACAATCCACTTGAACCACTTAAACAAGTCTCTTTCTCCATACACATATACAACAAAGAAGAAATAAAACTACAACACTATTGTAATGGTTGTTGTAGAAAGCACATGAAGGCTAGAAGACCCCTGCAAGGTCATCTCCATCTTCATACTCCTCTTTAAACTGAATCAACGCTCTGGTTGACCAGAGCACCCATAGGCTTCACTTTCCAAAAATCATATCCATAAATGCTCCTTTCATCCTAAAACCTGTTACGATGAGTTCAGAATGTCCAAAAATTCCTATATAGCCTCTTTTTCCATCCCCTTTGGTCGAGAATTTCCTTATTTATGATTTCTGTCAGTCTTTCCACAATTTTCTCCTTCAAATCTCACTTACTGCTAGTTAAATTCATTATTTAGAGTTAAATCTGCCAGTTCCACTGAAATCGGCAGTCACACCATCTTCCAAGCCTATCTCACAGTTAAGTCTGAGTGGTCACATACAGAGTGGTCAGTCTGTCGGAAAAGGCGATGGTTCCACAGCTTTGTCACAAGTCACAATCGGTGAAGTCCAACCATCGATGGATAGTCCCAAGCCCAAACAATAAGCACTCTACCGTACACGAACCTGCCGGGATTATAAAACACAACGTATAGCATATCACATCCGAAGACCCCATCGCAATCGCAATCGGCACTTCCCCTTGGCAGATATCAAATTCCATACACTGCGATAGCAACAGACCCACCAAGGTTATAAAATATAGCATATAACGATATCGGGTTTGAAAGTCCCCCCATCGCAAATCGTAATCAGCGATGGTCGGGGTATTACTTCATTCTCCCGCTGTGATCTGCAATTGCAATTTTGTCAAATCACAACTGGGCTTCGTTGGGGGCTGATTCTCGTTCCTCCTCCATCTTGTGATATCACAATCACAACGAGGATCCTGCTAGGAGCCGATTCTTAACACTTTTCCTTTGTGTGATTACGATATGCGATTATCGCACTGCCACTTGCCTAGGGCCAATTCTCCTTAAGTCACTCCTCTATTTTTCTCTGATATGCGATATGCGGGACCCAATTGCAACTTGCCACTTGGTGCTTCCCTATTCATTGGGACCTTTTCCAGGTCATTCAATTTGCCACATCTCCAAGTCAAACTTGAACTTGACTTGCTCTAACTTCTACATGCAAGTTCAGATTTGAGTGTCGTTAACACCATTGGATTCAAAATGACAAGCTCTTAGATATGAATTTAATATTGTTGATATTCTGACACTTTTATTTGTTGGTGAATTTTGAGCTCCTGATCAATGGCACTACTCTCATTTGGTGGGAGAGCAAGTTGCAAAAGGGAAGAAAAAAGTCTAGTAACCTTCTTTCCTCTTGGTCCAATTTTATTTCTACATTGAAAGACCAATTTTAACCTTTGGGCTATAAACAAAAGGCGCTAATGGAATGGAAATATCTAAGGCAAGGTAAAGGCCAAAATGTGCAAAGATTCACTGAAAAATTTCATAAAGAAGCATTGAATTTGGGCATCTCATTAGATTTTCTCGAGACTGTTACTAAGTATGTTGGTGTGTTACATAGTTACATAAGACAATCACTGTTATTATTTGAGCCTACTACGATTGATGCGACCAGCATAAAGGCCATTCATATTGAAATCTGAGGAAAGAATGACAGAGAGGATCAAGCCAAGAAACATTGTTCAAAACTCAACATGGAAAATTACATAAGAAAGGAAGGGGGGAAGGATAAGAAGACCCCTGTAGCCAAGAAAGAGGATGGAGCAATGCCATCTTGCACGCATTGCAAGAGAGAAGGTCATGACAAGGACCACTGTTGGAAGCTACATCTGGAGCTGAGACCAAAGATATTTAGCGTAAAGGGGAAGCAGATGACGGTGACAACAACATAACAGGACCTGGGATCAAACTTTGGTGACGAGACATTAATCATCGTCGTGGGTGCAAGAGGTACTCTTTATGTTAATAATAATTCTCATTCGATTGCAAGTACTAGTTCTTCTAATGAGCCTGTAAGTAATGAACGAAAAAGAATTGAATTATTCCACATTAGGGTTATTATAAAACACACAAAGGTGGAAACTCTGTTCAATTTAGGTTCCCAAGAAAAATTAATCTCTAAGTCCTTAGTTAAGAAGTTAGGCCTCGAAACTAAGCCTCATCTGAGTCCATACCTGCTTGGTTGGGTAAGCGATAAAGAAAAATTACAATTAACCAAGCAGTGTAGGGCCAGATTTGTTATTGCTTCCAAATTAGTTGATGAGGTAGAGTTAGATGTTGTACTTTTGGATATATGTGGAATCATCTTGGGAAGTCTATATCTATATGACATAAAAGCAGTCTTCTTTCGACATGAAAATAAATACCATCTCATGAAGGATGGGGTAGAATAGATAGTCAGAGCTCAACATACGAAACTTAGTGCTAGGCTTGTAAGTGCAGGATAGATTAAATGACTGGTTAATTCCAGCAAAGGGTGCATACTCATGGTGGTGAGAGCGAAAGAGGTTGAGATGGTTGACGCTTTCAAAGGTTTTGATCATGATCATAAGAAAGTATTGTTAGAAATTATTTCTGACTATGATGGATTGTTTCAGGAACCGAGAGGATTTCCCCCAAAACGGAAAATCCAACATGATATCCTTCTACAATAGGATGCTCCTTTACTGAACATTGATATGTACAGAACGGATTTTAACGAGATGGATGAGATCAAGAAATAGGTGCAAGAATTGCTAAATAAAGAGGTCATCATACCGAGTTCTTCTCCGTGTCACTCATTGATCGTGTTGGTGCCAAAGAAAGATGGCACGTGGAGAATCTGCATAAACTACAATGTGCTAAACAAAATTATGGTGAAGAATCAATACCCTCTCCCTCACATTGACGAATTATTAGATCAGTTAAAAATATTGTCTATTTTACAAAACTAGATTTGCATAGTGGATATCACTAGGTTAGAGCTGCAGAAGAAGACATTTGGACGATGGAATTCAAAACCATTGCAGGGGTTGTTTGAATGAATGGTGATTCCATTCAGACTGTGCAATGATCCGACCACGTTTATGAGGGTAATGAATGATATGTTTAGGCCTTTTCTTGATAATTTTGTTCCTGTATATTCGGACGATATTCTTGTTTATAGTAGGACATGGGATGAACATGTATGTCATGTGAAGAAAGTGTTTGATGTTCTGAAAAATGAAAAATTGTATGTAAAACTGTCAAAGTGTGAGTTTGGGAAGACCTCTCTGGTTTATTTAGGTCACATAGTCGGTAATGGGAAATTGAAAATAGATCCCTCTAAAGTACATGTGATTATGAAGTGATCTGAGCCCACAAATGTTACAGAGGTCTGAAGCTTTTTGGGTGTCTTATACTGTTGGAGAAGGTTAATTGAAAACTTCTCTATATCGTAGCCCCCTTACACGCATTGACAAGTGTGAAGCAGGCCTTTCAGTGGGGAAGAAAGCAACAGAAATCCTTCAACAAGATGAAAGAGAAGATCAGTACAACACCAGTGCTAGCCTTACCAAACCTTCAATAGCCTTTTGAGATTGAGATAGATTCCAGCAGATATTCCATGGGAATTATATTGATGGAGCAAAGGAATCCTATATGTTACCATTCAGAGACTTTCTCCCAGGCTGTTGTGAACTATCCCACATACAACAGGGAGTTTTACACCTTGGTTCAGAGTGTAAAGAAGTGGAAACACTGCCTGATTGTAAAGGAGACTATCATCCATACGGATCATCAGCCCTTGCAGTACCTTCAAGCACAGACCAAGCTTCAACAAGCCCGTCATTTTAGATGGATGGGACTCCTCCATCTATTTCATTTGGTAATAAAATACAGGAAGGGCGCCAACAACAAAGTAGCATATATGATTTCTCACCCTCCTATTTCTGCATCTGTAGTTTTGCAAAATGCTTCTTTATCTTTAGAAAGTTATGTTGAACAATATGCTAATGATAATGATTTTAGATAGATTTATGAAAAATTGACTCGTGGATTGCAGGTGGACAATTATTATTTACATGGAAAACTATTGTATCAACTTGGAAAACTATGTATACCCATTGATGAAAAGGTACATGTAATTTGACAGGCTCATACCTCCCTTATGTCTGGTCATTTTGTGTGTTGTGTTATATTTCAAAGCCCTCTAATACAAAACTTGGGCTATACACACCACTCCCTATTCCGAGTCGACCATGGGAAAGTGTGTCCATGGACTTTGTAGGTGGTTTTCCTATGTCTAGGAAAGGTCATGACTATTTGTATGTTTTCGTGGATCGTTTTAATAAAATGTGTATTTTAATGCCTTGTAAAAAGCAAGTCACTACTAAGCAGACTTCTTATATTTTCTTTTAGCATGTCTGGGTCCATTTTGGGTTGCCCACATATATTATGTCAGACCAAGACTCTCGCTTTCTTGGAGAGTTTTGGACTAGCTTGTGGAGAATGATGGACACTAAGTTGAAAAGAAGTATGACATTTCATCCACAGATTGATGAGTGGACAGAGGTTGTCAACCACACTATGGTACACTTGTTACGATGCTATTGTGGAAAACATCCCAAGTTGTGGGATGAACAGCTTCCTTATGTGCAGCATGCATACAATCGAGCAACACATTCATCCACACAGAGCTCACCATTCGAGACATGTTTTGGTTATGTACCAAGGGATCCCTTAGACATGGTCTTTGGAAAAGATGAGGATGAAAATGGATGAGACGATAGGGACAAAGCATGGAATTTTATTCAGTGGATGTAGGTGATTCATTAGGCAGTATAGGAGTAGTTGGAGAAGAGTTAGGCTCAGTATAAAGATCAACATGATAAGCACCGAGTTGACCATTAGTTTCAAGTTGGGGACAAGGTATGGCTCCACATCAATAAGAATAGAATGAAGGGAGAAGGGAAGAAATTTAGATCCATTCGATATGGTCCCTTCACCATATTGGCAAAGATAGGAGACAATGATTTTCATCTTGACTTACCCACTTATATGCAAATTTACTCATTAGAGAATATTGAAAACCTCAAGCTTTATGAACCTCCATTGATTATGGATACCGAAGAGGTTGTATAGATTCCTACAGTGGATGATTTTGCACCAGAGTATCTAGAAAAGTTTCCTGAATATATCATACTCAATAGGAAAACCAGAAATTCACGACAAGGATATGTGGAGTACATTTGTGTTGGCTTCAAAGCAATGCAACTGATTAAATCTCGATGGATGGAGAAAGAAAAAGTGAGGGAGCAATTTCTTCACTTTCCAATTGACTGAAAAGGCTTTTGGTGGTCCAAAAGCTCTTAGTTGGGAGGATTGATCCAGGTGGATCTCTAAAAAGTACCAGTGGCATGGCAAAAAGGCTCAAAACTAAAAGTGGTATAAACTCGATAAACTTAGCATCATATCTAAGTGATCATCATCTTAATTCCAACGATGTGAACGAAACTTGAATCCGAGCTCATATGAAGAAGTTAGAGCAATTCAAAATTTAGGTTTGACTTGGACAAGTGGCAGGAGAAGATGACATGGCAGAAATCTCATCGAATGGGAAGTGCCAACTAGCAGGCTGCCATTGGCCCCACATTTCATAGATTGTAGAAGGAACAGGTCCACGGTTAAAGAAATCGGACCCAGCACTAATGGGTTGTGATTTGCGATATCACAATCATAGATTGGAGGTGGGTCAGTGGTAAAGAATCAATCCCAATGTTGCACACAAATTGTCACCTTGACATTCTAAAATCTATGTGAGTCCATTACCACTCATACTTTCCTCCTTTGCAAGTCTTAAGCCTCAATTCTTCATATCAAGCCTTGAAAATAAGAGAAAGCCCTCAAAAGTCTCTAAAACTCTAGTTCCGAACTTTCTCTTAGCATT
>APFE031431891.1:83536-112303 GCA_000404065.3 Pinus taeda | reverse complement strand
CCCCTTAACTGCCCCCTACCCCCCTAGGTTCCACGCCCCTCAGCAAAATTTTCAGCAAAATTTGATGTAACTTGAGTAATAGTGATAATGGAATATATAGGTGAAACTACGAAGATGTTTTATCGTACGGTGAATGTGGGATTAATTAGTTTTGATAAATTTTAACATGTTAATTTTTTATGGCGATGAATGAAAATATGATAAAGCGAACAGTTTGGAATTGTTTTATAGCGGGGTGAATGTGGGATTACCTTGTTTCTAAATGTATCAAAAAAAAATTAAAAAAACATTCTATTTTTTAGTAAAAATTATATACTTTGACTATTAAAATAATTTAGGTAGAAGTTGTATTTTACAATTTTAACTTTAATGATTTATTTCATAAAAAAATTTAAGTTTACATTTATCATTAAATTGCATAATAAAATAATAAACTGAAATATATCTCACAAACTTTTAGGAGGAAAATATTTTAGCGAAATTTTTTTGGATGGAAAATTTCATTCTCTAAGCTATATAATATCTTTATGAGATACTTCATTTGTATCATTGAACATCTTCTATTTGAAAGGGATGGATTGTCCTGATAGTGAAGTTTCAATTTATACAGCATCAACATCTTTATCGCGTAACAACTCTATTCATATTGATTAATATAGTGGGAATTCTTCCACTATGAATAGAAAGTCAACTCTTCCACTTAGTATTGATCCTAAGGACTATGAGAGCAGCACAGATGAAAGAGGAGATGGAGAATTTCAAATAAATAAAGAGTCACAAATTCCACTTAGTCCGAATTCAAAGGACTATGAAAGCAGTAGTGATGATGAGCTTGATGACAATTTCAAAATAATGGAGTCTCACGGTGTCCACTTAGTTCTGATTCTATGGATTATGAAAGCAGTGGTGATGAAGAGCAAGATGGTGAAGTTCAAAAGAATGGAGTGTCGTGGTGTCCACTAAGTCCTAATTCTAAGGACTATGAGAGTAGCAGTGATGAAGAGCATGATAACGAATTTGAAAAGAATAAAGTGTCAAAGTGTCCACTTAGTCCTAATTCTAAGGACTATGAGAGCAGCAGTGATGAAGTGCATGATGATGAATTTCAAAAGTATGGAGTGTCACGGTGTCCAGTTAGTCCTAATTCTAAGGACTATGAGAGCAGCTTTGATGAAGAGCGGGATGATGAATTTCAAAAGTATGGAATGTCATGTTGTCCAGTTAGTCCTAATTCTAAGGACTATGAACGCAGCTTTGATGAAGAGCGGGATGATGAAATTCAAAATAATGGAGTGTCATCGTGTCCACTTAGTCCTAATTCTAAGGACTATGAGAGCAACAATGATGAAGAGAGTGATGATGAATTTCAAAAGAATGGAGTGTCACAATGTCCTCTTAGTCCTGATTCTAAGGACTATGAGAGCAACAGTGATGAAGGACATGATGATGCACTTAGTCCTAATTCTAATGAGTATAAAGGTAGCAGTGATGAAGGACAAAATGATACACTTAGTCCTAATTCTATGGACTGTGAGAGCGGCAATGAAAATGCACATGAGGAAGAATATCCAATAAACATCGAGTCAAAATTTCCATTGAGTCCGAATTCAATGGACTATGACAGTAGCACTGAAGAAAGGGAAGATGAAGAATATCCTCCAAGTCAGTATTTGAAAAGCACAGTTGATCATAGTGTGGATAGCATTCCTCTTAATGATGATAAAAATCCTTATACAAATGATGATCTAAGGATGGAGATGTTGCTAAGAAATATTGTATCGAGGAGTAGGACCAGACCTTTTCGTATCAATGCAAGATGTTCTAGTTATACAAGGGGTAGAACCGAATATCTGACGAGAAGAAGTTCTATCAGCGCACTCATTTCAAGTGAATGTTGCCAAAAAGATTGCTTGAAACATATGGATTTCAAATTTGCATTTGAGAGCAGGAAGAGATATTTTTCAATGAGTAAAAGCATGCAAAATTCATATTTAGTTGGGTGCATGCAATCTACATTTTCAGGTTATGATTATCATATTAAGACTTTATTTATCTGTAGAAAAGCTTTCAAAATGTTTCATTCGATTGGGAATTTTCGTCTCTCGAGAATTCAAGAAAATTTGGAAAATGATCCCACATTTTATTCTGAAATATGTCATAAAATACAGTTTGGGCCATTATCAAACATTGCAATGTCATGGATGAAAGATTTATTTTCAAAGCATGGAGAGTGTATGCCAAATAGAGAGACAATACATATTCCAGATAATTTTTCGAGACGCAAAATCTACAACTTATACAAAGAATATGCAGAAGGTGCTGAGGGACAAGGCCGATTTATTACATATCCATATTTTGTGAAGATATGGAAGAAACATATCAACAATGTTCGTATTCCTAAGAAGACAAGGATGGGGATTTGTAGTACATGTGCTTCTCTTAAATTAAAAATGGACAAATGTGAAGGGTAAGAAAGAGGTAGGCATTCATAACTTTAACTTTTAAGACTGTATATTCATCAAGTATAAAAACATATTTCTTAATGGGTTTCTTTTATGTTGTGTAGATTCAATTGTCAAAGAACTTCAGGAGCATCGCGAACAACAAACAAATGAACGGAAAAAGTTGTACAAGCATTGAAAGAAGTGTTATGATAATCCCACTAAATATTTGGGTTTGATAATTGATGGTATGGACCAAAAGAAAACACTTTTACCACATTTTGTTCGCACACCCAAAAAATTACAGGAGGAAAATTTTATTTAGTATCACTTGGTCGGTTGTATGGTCTTCAATGAGAAAATGTTGCCAAAGGTGTACTTCACAGCTCCAAATATTCATAATAATGCAAATTTGACCATAACCATAATTCATGATGTGCTTTCTCATTGGTCTGGTAATCTTCCTAATGTTTTGTATCTACAACTCGACAACACTTGTCGTGAAAACAAAAATCAGGTTGTTTTGGATATTTAAACATGCTTGTTGAATTGAGAATTTTTCAGAAAGTAAATGTTGGTTTCCTTCTTGTTGGGCACACTCATGACCATATTGATCAGATTTTCAATCGTTTTTCAATCACATTGAGGAGGAAAGAAGCTGGGAGCTTTCCATCATTAATTGAATGTATTAAGAAATAATACATGCCAGAGCCTACTTTTGATGTGTTGGAAGAAACTGTTGACATGCGAAGGTTTATTATGGGATCATATGGCGAGGAGAAATGCATTGAACAACTTATTGACATTAGCTTCCAACATAAATTTCGTATCAAAAAAATTGATGGGAAAACACTAATATGGGGCAAGAAGTATTCAACTACTATAGAATGGGCACCTTTGTCAGGTTTGCAATTTTGAATTTCATTCCAGATCATCCAATATTTGCATCGAAACTATTGTTATTACAATCAGTTGGTGAAGTTCATAATGCAGGCAAATAAAACAGAGATATAAATTATTCTGATTGCCTAGAAGAAATAAAAAAAATGTATTAGATATACATATGAGTACTTTGACATTGCTGATTAAGTTTGGTGGGAGTCATTTTTCAATAATCAAAGTGATATCATTTCAACAAGAACAAATGAATATATACCTTTGAAAAATCCATTTATTTGGCCACAAAATGTGTCGAATGCATATGAGGAAATAAACATTGTTGAATAACAACAATCTCAAGGTATCATTAATTCTTCACAGGCATAGGAAAGAGAGATGTATATTGGTTCTAGAAGATCTCGTGCACAACGTGAAGCCATGGAAGACCTTTACAGGGGTTCAATACAGGATATTAAGGAGGGTTGCATGATCGCAGTGCTAGCAGGTGGAGATTTCAATGGCTATCCATTTTGGGTTGCTAAAGTTATAAAGGCCTTTACAGAAAATGAGGATGTTACAAGTGTTGAAGTACATTGGTATGCCACAAATACACACCCATTCAATGGTGTGTATAAGCCAAAGATGGTAGTTGACAAAAAAAATGGCGAAAGAGAAAAAGAAAGGGTACGAATATAAATCGTCGCCGCATAGACATATTGAAATTGGAGGATGTTGACATACTTGTTTATGACTTCAATTTAAGAAAGAGGGGAACTCTTCGGTTCAAGACGATAGAGATTCTGAAAAGGTTGTTACGAGAAGGAACAATATTGAGATGGGAGTTTGCTGAAACCAGTCATAGATCTAGAAGAATTTTGAACCCTGAAATGATGTGCATGCATGTGGACTCATATGGGGCACTAGTTGATGAAAGAGAATAATATGGATCAACTTCATCAGCATCCAGTGACTCCTCCGAAGATGTGAATTTTGATGGCATACAAGAAAATATGAGTGATTTTGAATAATTCTTTAAGACAATTTATCTAACTGATGTATGCATCGTCTCTTGAAATAAAAATTTTTATTTCCATATGGTATTAAATGAGAAGTTATGAGACACTTTTATGTTGTTAGATCATTTTACTAGCATTTTTTTTAAATTTTGAAGATTGACCCTAAAAAAAATCATCGTTCCAGTATAATCACTTTTTTCGTTTTCAAGCTATATTTTGCACGAAAATTTTGTTTTCACTGTCATTTTTAAAACATATTCAAAATTAGCCCTAAAAAAAAAACTATTATTCCAATATACACACTTTTCGTTTTTAACACTGTTTTTGATGTTTTTTTGGCATTTTTTTGCCAGAGTTCCCGTTTTGAGTTTATAGTTCCCGTTTCAAAGTTTACATTGTTTGTCGAAGACATGCATCTATTACACTACATATATCATGATATTTTATTTTACATGAATTTTTGAGGGAAGGCATACCCATGCTTAGCTTATAAATTTTCATTATATGTACATAAATAGTCCTCTACAGATATAGACCCATAATTGGAACGACTATCAATGTAAAGCCATTGTACATATGATTTAGTACTCCTGATATCGCAACCCAGATGGATGAAATTAGATCCAGGGTCTTCAATCTCGTTCAATTGTTCACTCAAGTACGAGTCTAACCATGTGAATATGTGATCTGAAGTCGAACATGGGAAGACACCATCTGATTACCAGCCAATTATGTAAGTTGTTAACAGATGCGAGAGAAATCACCGATAATGATAATGATCCTTAAGGTACTGTAGTACATTATGCATGGTGTGAATGGATGATTTAATGTCGAACACCATACAAAGTCTTTTGGTCGAAGGCCATTGATGTATGCTTATTACCGAAAGCGAGAAATCTACCATTGATGTATGCAAGATTCAAGGTACTGAATGGATGTTTTTAAGTCAACTTCTTGGATAATGAGTTGATAACGACAAGAATTGACTCCTCATAGGAGGGCCTTAATGTATCCTACATCAACGACACGAAATGAGTGTAATGATTTTAGAGATGTAATTTGACTGGCGACACAAGGTTGAGGAATGGCGGTCATGAAAATGCAGGTTTATGGTATTGCAAAAGATGGATTTTGAATGGATGAGTTCTCTTGAACATGTCGGCGACACTAAGGTGAATTGGTAGTATTAACCCAAAACAAAGTGATGGATGGTATGATAGACCAACAATGTGATAACCATCAATCTAATAACTCAACTCAAATAGTCACAGTGATCGAGTGAAAGTGTCATGTTCAAAAGTGACCTACTACCATAAAGCAGTAACCCCTTTTTCCATTTTCCGCAGTCATTGTTGACCAGTACCTCTTTATTTTTATCAAGCTTGAGGAGGATAACATATGTTTTTTGTATAATTTCACGCTTCGGTCAAATCCATCACTATTTTATGTTTTAACGAGTCTAGCAAAAGTGAAACTCGGTCTTGTCTAGATGGACAAGTTTGTCGCTATTTGATGTTTTTAACAAGTTTAACGACAAAGATAACTCAGTCATTTTCATGTTTAAGGAGTTTGGAAATGGACTAAAAGGAAACTCCACAAGTTCTTTTTCGTAAATTAATCTCTCAAGCCTAAAAAACGTAAAATAATATAAAATAGATATCATTTCCAATCTGTTAACGAGCTGAAAAGGACAAGCGTTCGACAATCTTTTTATATTTAGAGAGTCTGAAAAGAGCTTAAAGAGGACTCCATTTTGAGGAATGAGTGGTGTCTAGGATAGCAACTGGTTCCGATGATGTTGGAACTTCTCAAAACTTGTTGATTTATGTGAAGAGGTTGACTAATAAGTCCACTCATTGCAACTATTCCTCAAAAATGGTAAAACAACCAAGTGAAAGCATATGATTGGCCAAAGGGATGGTGGCGATGGGATGGAAACAACCAACGCTCATCTGATGAAAAAGGATGATAGAATGGCATCACGAGGGTTAAAAATGGAAATGGGTTCATTTTTAGACAAGCTTGAACCATAGGGAACTATGCTTGGATTCAGTTTCATGTTTACACAAGCTTGAAACGAAAACTATGTTTGAATTTAGTTTCATTTTTACACAAGATTGAAATGGATAACTATGCTTAAGATTGGGTTAAATGCCCCCAACATGATGAAATGGAGAGTCTCCCGTAACCATATGGAAGTCGTTGCGGTGAAGCAAGATGGTTATTCAACACCTTTTTGGCGTTGTCCAGATAAGGACAAAGGTGAATGGGGTGATTCCCTTCACATAACCTATAGGGAAACTTAACTTTACCATTAGGTGCATGCCCCCCAAGCTTCATTACATTCATCTAAGTAGACTACTCATAGCTATCAAGTGGGTGGAATGAAGGTTTGTTTACGAAATCAAGTGAAAGACTCTACTAAGATTTGACAAGATCTAATCAAAGACTCGAATTAGAACTTTACTCCACGGAACCTTGTTTCATTTTTTAATGAGTTTGACACAAGACAAGGAACTTTGCTTAGATTCCTTGTTTCATTTTATAACGAGCTTAACACAAGACAAGGAACTATGCTCATAGCCCTTTGTTTCATTTTTTAACGAGGTTGTCACAAGACAAGGAACTATCCTCGTGGGAGTTGTTTCATTTTTTAATGAGGTTGACACAGTAAAAGAACTATCCTCATAGACCCTTGTTTCATTTTTTTACAAGGTTGACACAAGGCCAAGAACTGTCCTAGTATTCCTGTTTCATTTTTTAATGAGGTTGACACAGTAAAAGAACTATCCTCATACTCCTTGTTTCATTTTTTAACGAGGTTGACACAAGACCAGGAACTATCCTCATGGGTATGTTTCATTTTTTAACAAGGTTGACACAAGACAAAGAACTATCCTCATAGACCTTGTATCACAACTCATAAGAGGTCATGAAGGAGAAATCTGGTTCAAATGCCCCTAGTACATGATGTACAACATCACTTAAATGATCGTCAGTTGATGTAGGTATGGAATGGGTTGCCACATAATTAACCTATGGCGGGGATGATACCATTGGTACAAAAGAACCAATTAGGGAAGATAGTTGATTGGAAGCCATATTTGGACCGGGAAATGAAAGCTGGTCAACGGTGATAATTTTGCCTTCATGCGGGAAACAAATCACTCGAAAAAGTGTTGAAACAATAGCTCCCACGTCATAAACATAGTCGCGCCCAAGAAGTAAATTGTAATATAAAGGGCCTAGGACTACCATCACATTTAAATAAACAATTTTTCCTCCCAAAGTAATAAGTAACTGAGGGAGGATCCCTAATGGTTGACTGGTTCCTCTGTTAAAAGCCAATAGACTCTGGGTAATTGGCACAAGTGGCGATGAATCGAACGCTTGCCAAGCAGTAGAGGAAACAATACTCACTGATGCGCCTTCATCTATAATAGTGTCAGATACGATTATATTACAAACCTATACTCTGATCTGGAAAGGCACATAAGAATGAAGACAGAATCCTGCCAGTCGATTCCAATCAAAGGAAGTGACTAGACTACTGGAGGGAGTACCGTATAAACGAGAGAATTAACCCCTTGAGTTACGAAAACAGGAGGATTTTCCTCCTATCTTGATGGAACAGGGGGATTGCCCCCAATTTCATTGATATCTGAAGAAACAAAAAGAACCTGAGTGGTATCAAATTCACTCTCTTAGGGAAAGGTACGATTAGCTAAAGGTGATATCGAGTCAACTGTTACCTCAACCTGTTGATTTGGGTCGGGTATAGACTCATAGGATTCGCTTTCAAAGAGAGGGTTTGGCTGACGATTGATTTTGGTCAGTCAATTCATCAACTAGTGAAGGATCTAGGGAGAGTTTCTTGTAACCAGATGGAAGTCGTTGCAATGAAACAGGATGGTTATCCAACACCTTTTTGGCTTTGTACAAATAGGGACAAAGGTGAATCGGGTGATTCCCTTCACATAACCTATAGGGAAACTTAACTTTACCCTTCTTTCCATGAACTTTACTACTACTAGTTAATGGTGTGTCACTAGCATGATCTCCAGAAGTTGATGACACAGGGTGATTTGAACAGGAAGACCATTCTTTTAAGATTTGAGGAATATCAAGACAATTTCAAAGAAGATGTTCTCCCGCACAAAGTTTGCATGGATATCGAACTTTGTGAGGCTTGACGGGCGGTTTCTCATCAGATGTTGCATTCAAAGCATTAGTTGTTTGGTTTCCCTTTTGCTGAATTTGCTTCTTCTTCTTCTTATTCCCTTTCTTTTTCTTCTTAGCCACCTGGTTACTAGTACCAATACTTTCACCAAGTGAAGAGGAAGAAAGGGAGGAAGAAACAACTAAGGAAGAAAGAAAAGGGTCAACTTTAGGATCAACTCGAGGTTGATTTTGTCCAGTTGGAGGAATACTCGATTGCGGAGAAATCATGACATTTTGAACCAAGGAGGTTGAAAACAACCATATTGGAAAGCCAATGGTAAATCTCAGAAGGGACAATGTAGCCATATATGGAGCACCAATATTTCCAAAATGAGGAAAAGGATTAAGATTCACATCAAAAGGAATTCCTTGATCGGTGTACTCTAGATTTGTCGCCATATGTTTCAACCTAAGATCAACTGAGGAGTGAGCATGGATGTTATCCACGGTCAATTAATTTTACTTTAATCAAAGTAACATAACAAAACAAAAAATGGATAATCTAGGCAAAAAGTTTACCAAGCAACTTTGAACTGCAAAATATCTCCTGGCAAACCAAGAAGTACGGGCAGGCAATCTCCCTAAATGTTGTGTTCGGTGTATCACAGTGTACAAGGCGGCCGACTCAATTACCTGAGGATGGATAGCAACCTAGTGTTGTTCTCCCATATATACCTGAAAGTATGTGGAGGCCCAATCCGTATAAGCACTATCTAATGCAAAATCGCATATTGAGAGCATTCCCATATACTTTACGTACTGTAACACCGCCCTATATACTCTAAGGTACGTGGACAAGCTACGATATACTCACGTACGTAGAATGAGGTATCACACTCGAGATGTATTGCAAACAAGTTAGCGACAGTTGCTTTTTTTTACGACGTCGGAACACGTCTCTAGCCTAGACCTCTGAATGTTTTTCGTTATGTGACAATACACCATTAGGAAAATTCAGATAAATTTTAAATTGATCTTCTTTAGAATTTTCCTTTCAAGGTTCACCATGTGATGTATGTTTGTAATTCCTAAAATGCAGCTAATATGATAAGCATTATTTCCATTCAATTTAACAATGAAAACCCTTAGCTAGTAGGGATAGAGCAATCAGATTTTTGACAAAGAGCAAAGAGCACATCTAATGCAATTTCCATAGCTATTTCCTTCAAGCATTCACAAACTTTTTCAATGCAACATGCATGTATTTATTTTCAATTTCCTTAATGTGAATATAATCAAAAGGAAATATGCACATACAATCAATCAACCTTTAATAAGAACGAAAACTTTGACGACAGTTCTATTTCGAAGGAAAAGAAGACTTTATGACACTTTCTTTTGAACAAAGATTAATCAACTATATTCTAACTTTGACTCTAGACTGGTAATGACAAAGAAAACATTTAAGAAACATTAATCAATCAAATCAAAGTAGGGCTAGACAAGGAGATAGAAACTTATTTTCTGAGACATGACATTCATTGATCAATCAAAAAGCAAACAAATAGAGAAAAGTTGGCAAAAACACATTCCAAAGGTGGGAATTTGACCTAAGGTTGATCAGCGCATGTCAAAGAGAGCCTAACTGCGCTGCAAAGCACTGCCTCTCACTCAAGGGTGCTCTGTAGAGCACTATCCCCTGACCAAGCCTACACTGATTTCTGAGAGGCCACTCAAGAGTCATCTAACCTCAAATTTTGACCAAAATTCAATGCAAAAGATCTGAAATATAGTCAATGAACACAAGTCTACAAGAATGTCTTAGGAGGTGAATAAGCTACTAGAAAAGGTGATAGTTCCCTAGCGGAGTCACTAATTTGTTTTAGAAAATTTAGCATCTACGGATAAACACTAATTCACTAGACAAGTAGCTTTGCCTAGAACAACAGTTTAAAGTGTTTTAGACTTTTCCCATAAGCAATAGATAAGAAGAGAGGATAGAAGGCCTACTTGTAGTTCCGCTTTCCTCGCATCTCCCTTGTATCAATTCAGTCTCCCCTTCCCGTATTTAATCCACTTGAAAATTACCCTGTCAACATAACAGAAGACGAAAACTGATCAAAGCATACGATCTATTGAATATAAATGAAAGGAATCCGAAGAAATTCATACATATAAGCATTATGAAAGAACACAACATATGGAAAAATGTTCAAACACTTTATTAGATAGAAGGAATTACAACCATCAGTGTCTGATTCAAAGTCATTCATCCAGCTTGGATCCCATCCACATCACATCAAACACAAGAAAAGCTTGTGGCATCACATCATTTTCTCCAAAGTCAAGTCTCATAACAACATTATCTCCTTACAATTCAACATAATCTAGCCCTTGATCACTTAGATGAGTGGTCAATTTATAGGAAGATGAAAGAGGTTTTGTCATTAATGGTGACATTGAATGGCCTTCCATACTTAGAATTACTTCCATGGAGGAAGGGATGAGAGGATAGGATGCTCCTTAACTCATTCATCATCCATTTTCGAGCTCATAAGAGTTGACAAGACATGGAAACTTCTATATGACTCCAAAAGATAAGAATATTCCCCAAACCCTATGTGAATTTCGCTCATTCTCGCCCAGCACGGGTGAAAGGAAGCCTAAGTGCTCTGTAAAGCACCTTTGCAGTGGACTTAATTTCTCTATAGCGCACCTTCATAAGGGCTTAACTACACTGGTCCCTCTAGAGGCAATTTCTGGATGTCTTCAAGTCATGAAACTGTCTGGGAATGAGGCATTCAAAGTGTTGACTTGTTTAAGGCATGAAACAACTAAATTTAGGGTTTGATGAGCCCTAAAACACTGATATGAATGTCGGGATTTGATGTGCCCAAATGGATCTGCAACACTGATGCAGAAGCATGAGGCTTGAAGACAAAAAGCTTTGCATTTTATTCCAAAAATACAAAAAAATATTACAAGCAAAGGAGTGGGATCCTTTAGCGGTCAATTTACAAAGTTTTCTAAATAGGATTTGAGCTAGAATTCAGGGATTTGAATTAATTTGTCATTAATTCAAGTAGTTAGGCTTAGTTGATATTCTTGAGGATAATATCATGCAAACTAGATATTATCTAGGATTAGGCAGTTTCGATCTATTTATTTAGGATATGGTTGTTGTATGTACAAGTATTTATGTAAGTTTTGAATTAGTGTAATGGGATTTGGCTGTGGAGGATTGGATTGTAAAATTTGGAATCTCTTTGTATCTTTGTGTATTGTGTGCATGAATGGTCAATCCCGGAGGTTTTACTTTCCTTCAAAATGTTTTTGAGTGTTGTTGATTTTTAGTTTGGCCCCTCTAGAACTAGAGTTTTGTATAATCTTGTGTTATCGCATCTAAATCTTTACTCACTGCGCATTGAAATAAATCGAATGTATTTCAAACCCGCTGCACAATTGAAATAAATTCTAGATGTGAAAACCCAAAAAAATTGTGAAAAAATTGGAGATTCCAAAGGTGGAAGTCTTTGCCCCCTAGGCCAGATTGAGGGCCTTGTAGCTGGCTTAGCGAGATTGGTGGGTCAGTTCATGAGGATTTGACCATCCCTAAGAATAGTAGGGACCTGGGTGGAAAATAATTAGATCCCGCTGATCAAAGGGGAAATTTCCTCTTCCTTTTGTGGGAAAGGGTTCTTCACCACCTTCGAAAGCAAGGCAAATCAAGACCTAAACTTTCAAAGTGTTTGGGCTAGTTCTCTCTCCAATGTGCTAGACAAAGCTATGGTTTATGTGGAAGGGTTATCTCTAGTTCAACCTTGGAAGAAAGAGAAGAAAGAAGACAAGTGAAGGTCACTAAGGGTTTCTCTCTAGCCCTAAGTCACAAAGAAAGGCAAGAAAAGGGAAAAAGGGGGTTGTAAGAGGAAGATCGAAATTTTCAAGTGTGGCAGCATTTGTTGGGGAGACAAAATTTTGGATATGCAATAGGAGGTCGAAGATCTTGCAACAGGAGGCCGAGTTGGTGACTAATGTTGATCTTGGAGGGAATTGGTCTAAGTCACAAGGTCTTGGTATTCATCAATTGAAGGATCTATAAGAAGAGAAGAGATTTAAGGGTGTTCCCCTCAAGAGGAAGGGTTTTGGCCCTGGCTTGTAGCGTATATACTGTGTCACTATTCTTATTGTCTTTGGTAGTTGTTTGATGTATCTCACGTACAATAATAAGGAACAAAGCTAATAAGAAAAAAAAGGTAACGCAAACATTTATCAAGTTAAAGAAAATTAACATATTCATTGCCTTATTGAATTGTCAACATGGTATCAGAGCTAAGGTTAGCTAAGGGCATCATGAAGATCTCCTCTAAAGTGAAGAATCTCATCAAGAAGCATTCCAAGATAGCAAGCTATCTCAAGGAAGGTATCAATAAATCGTGGATTCTCTTACTTTGTTCAAAGAAAATATCAATCGAGGAAAAGGATGAAGGTATCTTCTTGGCTCTCTCTGGCACATTCCAAGATGAAGACATTTGGGTAATTGATAGTGGCGTATCAAGACACGTGACTAGCCATTCCAAACAATTAAAGACCTTATCAAAAGGAAAATCCACTTATTCAGTGGAACTTGGAGATAACAAGAACTATCCCATAAAGGGTATTGGACTAACCTTTATAAAGCTGGAGAATGGAAGCAACATCCACATCAACAACATTCTATTTGTTCCATGTTTGCATAAGAACTTACTTTCCATTTCAATCTTAGAAGATAAGGGTGATAGAGCAATTTTCATTGATGGAAAGGTTGTTCTATGGAGTAAAAACTCAAGTATAGAACAAGCTAAAGTCATTGGTGATCAAGAAGGAAAACTTTACAGATTGATATCTCCTTTGGCCCAAGCCCTAGTTCACATTGAAATCAGTCTATGTGAACTCTGGCATAGAAAATTTGGTCATCTACATTGCAAAATCCTTCCAACTCTAAGTTCCATAGTAGAGTGGATACCTGAACAAAAAGAAGATTACGAAGGAGTATGTAAGGGATGTGCATTGGGTAAAAATACCAAGAGACCATTTGGAAGTAGTGCTTCACGGTTTGGATCTTATTCACTTTGTTGTATATGGCCCTATGACTCCCAAATCACTTGGAGGTCATCTATATTATGTCACATTTATAGATTATCATTCAAGAAAGACTTGGGTTAATTAAATCATGATTCTAAGATCTGATAATGGAGGAGAATATACATCCAAGGAGATTATAACATTCTATAAGGAGTCTGAGATTAAGAAGGCGCTGATAGTCCCATATAATCCTGAGCAAAATGGAGTTGTAGAACTAAAGAATCGATCCATTAAAGCAAAATGTAAAAGCAATGTTGCACGATCAATATCTACCTAAGTTTCTGTTGGGAGAAGCCCTGAAGACAATTGTTTACATTCAAAATCGAAGTCTCCACAGGTCCCTAGATAACAGAACTCTAGAAAATGTGTTCATTAGAAGGAAGCCATATGTGGATCATCTCTTAATATTTGGTTGTCCTGTATATAGCCACATACCAAAGGACAAAAGAAAGAAGTTGGATCCATCAGGTATGAAGGGAATTTTTGTTGGGAATAAAAACTCATTGAAAACTTATATGATCTACATAAAAAAGGAAATCACATAGAAGTCAATCGAGATGTCATATTTGATGAAAACATAGCATTCAAGAAACCAAAGGAACTTTTCATAGACTCTGATGATGAATAACTTTTGGTATTTGAAGAAGAAGTTGACAAAGGAGAAGAAGAATCACACCATGAAAAAGAAGGTCCTAGTAAACTTGTTCAACCTATGGTAATCCCTGAAACAAGGAAAATACCTAATTGGTTGAATTCTACAATACTTGATGCAAAAGGTCATGAAGCAATCAAAGGCTCATTTAGAGAAAGCAAGAAACCCAAGAGATATTTTGGGTATGCTCCATACATGAAGCAGAACCATCTTCTTTTGAAGAGGTTGTAAATCATTAGGAATGGAAAGCTAACATGAATGAAGAGTGTCAATCTATAATGAACAACAGAATCTGGGAGATCATACCTAGGCTCGAAGACAAATTTGTGGTAACTTCCAAATGGATCTATAAGATCAAACATGTGGTAGATGGAAGTATAAATAAGGAAAGATTTGTGGCTAGGGGCTTCTCTCAATTAGAAGGCATCGAATATGAAGAGACATTTTCTCCAACAATAAGATATACGATGATTCGTTCATTAGTCTCTCTGGCAACATCGATGGGATAGAACATCCATCAAATGGATGTCAAGACTGCATTTCTGAATGGCATAATAGATGAACCTGTAATCATTTTTTTGTAATCATTCTTCTGTATGTAGATGATCTTCTCTTGAATGGTGTAGAAGGTCGAATTGAAAAATGTAAGAAGTAACTAGCAACAGAATTTGGCATGAAGGATCTTGGGCTGATGCATTACTATTTGGGACTAAAAATCTGGCAAGGACTTGATGAAGTTTATTTGGGTCAAGATAAGTATGTAATCAAGAAATTGAAGAGGTTTGACATGATGGACTGCAAACCCTTGACCACACCAATGATTACAAACTTGAAGAGAATAATCAGTTCTCTAACCCTGTAGATCCTTCCAAGTATAGACAATTAATTGGCTCACTGATGTACTTGATGAATACTTGACCAAACATATATTTTGAAATAAATGTTCTAAGTAAATTCCAAGTAGAGTCGAAGCATGATCATTGGATAGCAACAAAACATGAGATATTTTCAAGGAACCATCCACTATTGCCTAAAGTATGACAGAAGGAATGATATCCACTTGATGGGATATACAGATTCCGACTGGGGAGGCAATGAGTAGGATGGAAAGAGCACTACAAGAGGATGTTTCAGTTAGGGATCCTCCATGATATCTTCAATGAGAAGAAAGCAAGACACAGTTTCTTTGAGTAGTGTCGAGGCTGAATATATTGTAGTGTGTGAAGTAAGCAGAGAAGCGGTCTGGTTAAGGAAGTTGTTATATAGCCTATTCAAAGGACCAATATACCCTACAGTGATACTTTGTGATAACAACAGTGGTATATGTTTGTCTCAAGGCCCAATATTTCATGGAAAGACAAAGCATCTAAACAACGGGTATCACTATATTCGAGAGCTAGTGCAAAATGGTGTGTTACAGCTGCAATATATCTCCACTGATGAGCAGGAAACTGATATATTGACAAAATCTCTTCCGAAAAAGAAGCTTGTGTATTTGAGAGACAAGCTTGGCTTGGTTGATGTATCCTCCCTAATTGAGAGGAAGAGATAGACACAACATTCTTATCTTCACTTGGGAAGAAGGAATGGAGGATTGGGTAACCATCTGGCATTCGATACTCTTTGAGAATGTGGTAGGGCATTCAAGACAAGAGTAGTCGTGGAACAATATTCTTTGAGGACTAGTTATCCAAGATAAGAATAGTCCAAAGAAGGTCATACTCGGTGAACACCTGGGCGGAGTATGTACTTTGAGATTCAATGATGATGGTGTTTACAAATCATTGGTCTCGCCAACATTGTGCTCTGATCTTCTAGAGAGATAGAGCTATTAATCAAGGCCTTGCTATATGACAAAGTTGGTTAACATGATGTTAGACGAATGGATTATCAATCCGACTCTTTTTATGAGATCTCTTCAAATTGAGAATGACCATGTACCTCTTATGAATACCTCCCTAGTTAAGAGGGGGTGTTGAAAAATGTGTAACTAGGCTCGGTCTTCATAAGTATGAAATGTATTCTTGTAAATTATAAAATGAAAAAGAAATTATTATTGGAGCATGGGTTTCATGCTCAAGTTCTTTTATTTTATAGGTCAAGCACCCATTGAGTGCTTCTAGGGTTTGTGCTAGGTCTAAGAGTCATTGTCATATATTGAAGGCCCCAATGGACACATTGTATCTTGTAAAGAAAAAATATATTTTTCTTTAAAGTGTCGAAATACCCTCTAAGATCAAATCAGCCTAGAAGTTCTCAAGTTGGCCTAATGGAAGAGCCAAGTCTACCCCTTTGAAGAGGCCTATATAAAGAGAGGAACTCGTTCTCCAAAGAAACACTCACTCATCTCTCATTCTATGTGAAGGAGAGATTGAATAATAAGGACGAAGAAGAGATCGAAGAAAGTCGAAGTTTTTTGGCTAATTCTCTCTCACACATGCTAAGCAAAGCTAGGGTCTTTGCACAAGGGTTGTCTCTAGTTCGATATTGGAAGGAAGAGAAGAAAGGAAAGTGAAGGTCACTAAGGGTTTCTCTCTAGTGCCAAGTCACAAGGAAAGGCAAGTGAAGGGAAGGATGCTCTAAGAGGAAGATCGAAGTTTTCAAGTGTGGTAGCAACAATTGTAGCAGTTGTCAAGCAAACAAAATTTCTGATTTGAAGTAGGAGGTCGAAGTTCTTTGAACTGGAGGTCGAGTTGGTGACTGATCTTGATCTTGGAGGGTATTAGTCTGAGTCACAAGGTCTTGGTATACGCCAATTGAAGGATCTATAAGAAGAATAGATTTAAGGGTTTTCCCCTCAAGAGGAGGGGTTTTGTCTCTAGCTTGCAGCCTATATACTGTGTGACTGTTCTTATTATTTTTTATATTTGCTTAATGTATCTCGCATTACAATAATAAGGAACAAAGCTAATAAGAAAAAAAAAAAGGTAACACAAACAGTTATCAAATTAAAGTGAATTAACATATTCATTGCTCTATTGAATTCTCAAAAGGGGTGAGGGGCCCAAACTTGAACGGTCCTCCAAAGGAGGAGTAAACAAAGACTACCTGATATATGGAAGGGTGCAAAACAATATTATAGGCTCTATACCTACAAGCTAGTATTGTAATATTATCAAATTTTGCAGTTTTTTTTAATCTAATGGACAACTGCTATAGGGAAAAGAACAAAGATACAAATATCCATGTTGTACTACTCAAAGTATTTCCCATGAGCCAAACATGATTTGAAACTAATACATGTACTCATTTCTGTTAAAAAAAATTAATATAGTGACAAGGTTGTATTGGAGGGAAATTTACATTAATATTGTTGTCAAGGAGTGACCAAACTCCATTAATGGAACTCAGGAAAGGGCATAAAGTAAGTGTATTAATGTTCAATGGGGTTGTTCAAAGGAAGTAGCATGAAATAAAATAAAATATAAGATACGTCTAACATAAAAACCTAGAGGGTCAAGTACACAAATGTAGAGGCAATCCAACAAAAAGATATGTTCCCAATGGTATAAGGATACTTTGATCTATTAGAAAATCGAAAAGGCAAAAATATTTTCTTATGTTGATAATTACTCATGATATTGTTATGTTCTTATTAACTTCTTTATCTTCTTCTCATCAAGTAATTATCAAATAAAAAACATGAAAATCAGTAGCACAAGAAGTTGGCACTCAATCAGGGTTAAAACCCCTATATAGGGGAAAACCTAGTAAAAAACTCTTCCTTCAGTAGATTCAAAATGAGATAGACCAAGACCTTAGACCAATAGACCTTCCTCCTCCACCAAGGCAACCTTCCAAGATGATTTAGTAGTCTCTTTTTATCATGTAGCTTCAACCCAACAACAATCTAGAAATTTGACTTCCCAACTACAAAAATTGAACCCCAGATACATAATTTCGGCCCAACTTTAGCTCTATAGTTTTCCACCCCTCCATTAGCTTCACA
This sequence comes from Pinus taeda, assembly GCA_000404065.3. NCBI lineage: Eukaryota > Viridiplantae > Streptophyta > Pinopsida > Pinales > Pinaceae > Pinus > Pinus taeda. The sequence continues at coordinate 94,084 of APFE031431891.1, read as the reverse complement.
CAAGTGAGAGAGAGAGAGAGAGAGAGAGAGAGAGAATTTCTACTTCTTAGGCTTGAGAGAGACCTCCTTCTTCGCTAGCCCTTTCATTTTCTTTCCTTGAAATTCACACTTTTTTTGGCCCCAGAAGTTGCAAATCAAACTTGATGAGTGTGTGTGACAAATGAGGTCGACTTGTTGCCTTTTATAAGTGTTCATGCCCCTTTGTTTGCACTGACTCGATGGAGGAGACATAATTGACCTATTTTACAATAATATAAATTTCTCTTTTGACAACTAGAGACCAAGAAGGGTCTTATACAATATGAAATGGACAAGGACACTAGGTATAAACCCTAGAAGCCTACCATAGAAGCTTTAACTTATAAACAATTGACCCAAGCATGAAACCCAAGTTTTAATAAGTCAATTTCTTTAATAATTATATTTATTTTTCTTTCTTTTGACAAATACATTACATTATGACTCAAATACAATTATGAAGACCGACATTAGTTACATTCTTCAACACTCCCTCTTAACTAGGGAGTTATTCATAATTACATATATATAGAGGTACATGGAAAATCTCAAAATGAACTATAAAGAGTTCTAGCACACTCAGTGTTGTAGACCAGATACTTGACTAGGGTAATCTATTCAGGGGGAACTCAAATGGACTTAAGCTTTTAGCCATTCTAGGTAGCATTATGCTTACTAGCTAGCCATCAACGCAGGGATCTAGGTTCGTATCCAAGGTTGGAGCTCCATGACCAACGCCATCCTCCCTCTTCGGGATATGGACATCAACACATAAGCTAGCCAGATGTCCTCCCAAACATCCACCATTAGGTGCTTCAACTCTCCCTATAATATATCCATTTGTCCAAGCATGCTTCCAGAGTGTTCAACCTTTTTATGGAGAGATTTACTTGTACAAACACGAACCCCAATCAATAATAATATACATACAAGAAAATAAAAACCTTTGGGGCCCTTAATCGTTCTCATGCTACTTTCATCATCAAGTTATATATGATTTGTCGGAAGCTTTCTTCTTCTTTCATTTCTTCAACAACACCAAATACATCTTCAGATTTGTTTTTTTTTGTTGCAATTTCATGAACATTTATTGATAATACTTTTTCTTACTTCAAAGTATTCATTGTCATAATATGCCCTCCCTCTTAACTGGGGGAGATATGCCTTTTCTTCTATCCAGACTCCCTCTTAGTTTAGGGAGATCAACCACTTCCTTTATAACATCAGAGAACCTTTCATGGCTTATATTCCTTCTTATGATATCAAGGTTATCTTGATCATGACCATTCACATAACTCCCTTCATCATGCTTATCAATATTTTACTTACCTTTATATAGGGGTTTTTGCCCCTCTATTTAGGCAACTTGTTCAGTTTGAGGTCAACTTCGTGGAGGAGGCCTAATTGACCTATTTTACAATAAAATAAATTTCTTCTTTGTAAATAGAGACCAAGAAGGGTCTTTCACAATATGATATGGACAAGGACACTTGACATAAACCCTAGAAGTCTACAGTGGAGGCTTTGACCTATAAACAGTTGACCCAAACATGAAACCCACACTTTAATAAGTCAATTTCTTTAATAATAGTAATAATAATTAAATATAAATTTTTTTCTTTTTTACAAATACATTACATTATGACTCAAGTACAATTATGAAGATTAGCGCTAGTTACATTCTTCAACATGATCCAATGCATCCATCTCTCATAGCATCAAAGGCTTACTGAAGAAAACTTAAAATATATGTCTATCTTGGAAGAAGTATCTGAAGAGGAGCTGGAATGAACATTGTGTTGTTGTCTGGAAGGAAGATCCTAACACTATGGTTTAGAAGAAATCAACTGGTGATTGGTTTGATTTTTAATATGAGGCCTTCTCTGGCGACACTGCTAGGGTCTCAAAGAGGTAGAAATAATACCCTATGTCCTCACTGATCTAGTATCATCTCTATCCATATACTACTTGGTTCACCTAGATGGAAACACTGTAACAAAAGGAAGTGATCTGTTGTATGAGAGTTGGTCTAGGATGTGGATGTGGCTAGAGATTAAAAAGCGAGGATTAAGGGCCTCCTTACATGTATAGGGCTAGGCATATCTAGTCAGAGCATCTAAAGACGTTGGAACAATCCTTCAATCTTGTAGTAAACTAGGTAATCAAAGACAAAATAATCGATCTCAATCTCTTGGAGATGGTACAACTAGCAGATCCAATATGGTGATTGATCTCAAATTGTAGTCTATGAGAGCCAACTTTGAATTGACCCAAGGGTATTTGAAGAGCATGCATCCAATGGCAAAGTGTGCAATGGGGTCAAACAATGAGTCCATCCCTCATAACCATGAATGGTTCAACATAGAAGGCCATCTTCCAAGCGACCTATACAAATTGCTTATAGATATCCTCTTGGATGATTGTATTTATCTCCTATTTGGCCAAAAGACGTGGCCAAGTGCAAACAATGAATATCTAAATGGAGGGTGTACATCCATTGTAATACCCTAGAAGATTAAAAACCGTGATGTACCAACACCAAGGCCAAGCTAAAGAACTAGTTGTTGTAATGGACTATAATAAACAATATGCCAAGTATGGATATCGGTGCCACACCTTCATTATATAAGTGAGAGGAATCCAAACATTATTTGAAGGCGATAGGGGCAAGCACTAAATTCTACAAGGATGATGTGTTAAGGAAGTGTCTATTTGCATCTGATGATGCAACAAAGGAGGATGATTTTTACTTTCTATTAAAGGATAATAAAGATCTAGTAAACCAAGCCACCAAACTTTTTAATCATATAGAATTGTGGGCCGAACAAGAGTGCCCATGAGCGACATCTTGGATGATATGTCTTGAAAATGGTTCTAGAAATGTTGCCTCTCAAGAGGGGCCAAGGACCCATAGCCATTGTTGACTTAGGGTTGAAGTGCATTCCACAAACTAAAGTGAGGTGATTAAAGATGATCTTCTTCAACCCATCAAAGATCGTGGCCTTATTTTTACCTAGGCTAACTGTCAACTAACAAAAGGTTGCCTAGAAAAGGGCATCATGGCTAACAATAAGGCCTTTGAGATGCTAATTTCATTGAGACTTTAAAACAACCACCTTGGAGACAGAACCAATAGCTTTCTGAAAGTCTAAAAACCTATAACAAATTTTCAAAAATCGACATCGTGCTTCCTTAATGATGACCCCAAGTGCGAGAATGTGATCAATAACCTAATGTTCAAGTCAAAATCCAATCTATCCTCTACCTTCCTCTCAAGCTCCCTAGGCAACTTCAAATGGAGGATTGTAGTAGAGTTTGGAAAATTTGTGGCGAACCATGATAGTCATATCGTTATTGGGATTCTTACTACCGCCCAATTTGTGGATTGGATGAATACTATAATGTGACCAAGATTGTGGGAACCATGTACAAACCTCATGGTTGAACAAGTTGACTAGGTGGTTGTCCATAGTGTGAAGACCCAAAGAGAGGAAGTACATCCAAACTTGGTTCAAGAAGGTGCTAAACAAAGAAATAATAGATACAAAGATCCAAGTTTGAACTCTAGGCTATGGCCTATGAAGAAAGATGAGAAGAGTGGTCTTTGTTAACATTTGAAAACAAGAAAAGGGGAGCAATACATTACAAAGGAAGCATGGAATAGTGGCAAGAAACTTTATGATTGAAAATGGTTAGGTGAAATAGAATGTCAGTGATTGAATACACTATGCTTGCCAATTTAACATGTGATAGATAAAGAAAAAGGTCGTGAAAATCAAGATTGGGCAATGGGTGAAGACTATATGGTATGAAAATAGAAATGTATAGAATGGAACCCACTAGGTTAGTAGTTCCTTGAATATGCTATTTACAAAATTACATATATACATGAATACATAGATTTTTTCAGAATCTACATTTATATATTAGTTCTTATGTGTGTCAAAATAATAACACAATAAAATACCCAGAGGTACTTGTTGATAAAGTACCAACTTTCCATGTATCTGTCCTCTATAATTACCATTCACCATCTGTCAAAGCCCTGAAGGCTATATATATATATATAGCAAGAGAGGACGAAATATTACTTCTTGCATTTGTCAAAATGGTAACACAATAGTTACTGGTTGATAAAGTGCCAACTTTCCAAGTATCTTTAGTCTGTAACTACAATTCACCATCCGCCAAAGCCCAAAAGGGTGTATTTCTATATATAGAGAGAGGGGAAGGACAAAAACATATTAACAATTCAATACTTACAAGCTTGAGCTTATATGATATGAAAAAGTAAATGTATAAAATGGAAACCCTAGGGGTTAGGGGTTAGTAGTATCTTGAATATGCTATCTACAAAACTAACTATATACATGAATATACAGATTTCAGAATCTACAGTTTATATATTAGTTCTTACATGAGTCGAAATAATAACACAATAAAATATCCATGGATACTTCTTGATAAAGTACCAACTTTCCTAGTATCTCGCATCTATAACTACTACTCACCATCCAACAAAGCCTAGAAGGATACATAGAGAGAGAAAGAGGGAACTTGAAGATTATATTGACCATTCAAAACGGAAATTCTTAACTTACAACCTTATACCATAAAGAAGATTATATAGTATGAAAAAAGAAATGTATAAAAAAAACCAGGATTAGTATTATCTTGAATATGCTATTTACAAAACTACATATCTACATAAATACTAAGATCTGTTAAAACCTACATTTTATATATTAGTTCTTACATGTGTAAGAAATAATAATAGACTAAAATACCTATTGGTACTTCTGGATAAAGTACCAACTTCTATTCACCATCCCCAAAGCCCAAGAGATATATATAGAAATGACAAAAACATGTCGAAATTCTTTAAACTTACAAGCAGAGGTATACTTAAGACCATCACAATTAGAAACAACTTTGATATCAGCATGCTTTCTTAGAAACAAGTATAATTCATTATCTATGTAGAAGCCATCAAAAGTATATTTTCTAGATGCTAAGTCATCTTACTAATAAATTTGACCACCCTGCCAGATGCGTCTCAATATTCACGGACAAGATTAATAACTCAGTAATTTGCACAGGACAAATATTTCAGTATATCACTTGAAAATAAACTAGTAATTCACAAGGTCTTCCTCTCTTGCATTTTTCAAAAGTAATTAGGAACAAATTGCTATTGTGTTATTAACAGTACGATCCACAAGTAAGATCAATTGAATATACATTCAGGATGCAAATATTTCATTAGGTACCATTTAGAAAGTTATCAGTGATTCACAAAAGACTTTCGGGCCTTTTTCAAAAGTGGGTGGGAACATAAGACTAGTGTATTTTTTGAATTTAGGTTTCTGTGATTCATAATTATGAATATTAAAATATCTTTCAGTGCAATCACATCAGAATTTTTTGTCAACCACAAACACTTTCAGAAGACAGTCATCTAAAGGAACCTTTGCTTGAATACGGACCTGGAAACAAAGGGCAACAAAATCATTTCTTCTATACAAGAAGAATCACAAGAAATAAAGCATGTAAATGCCAAGCGCCTAATGCTAAATGGTTATATTCAAATTAAAACAAATATGCTATCTCCAAATTCACATATAACCAAATCTAAAAATAAATGTAAAATCCAGGTCAAAACTTACCCCCTTAATTCGGCATTCTCACTACTCCGTTAAATTGATCAATCTCTCCATCGATAACCACAGTTTGGATTGCAACAAACAAAAAACAAAGCCATGCCTTCCTCTCCTCTAGCTGTAGCCTGCAGAACGCAATTCAATTATGATTGACCTCCATAGTGAATATTTATTGAAAAATGAGGCAGAACCATAACACAAATTACTTGAAATGAAATACGTGGGTGGATGGCAAAGGATAAGCAACACACAAAATAATCAAGGGAACTATTTATATCCTGCTTTTCTAATTGAGTTTTTTGTGGATCAAGAAGTAGCGTTGTTCCATCTTTAGACAAAGTACACACTAGATGATTTTAAGGACTTGTCAAGGGACGCTCTGAGTACCTGCTTAGCTGCCTTGAATACATATGTTCCGAGGTTATTATGATGATTATTTTTATTTTTAGTCAAAACATGTTTTTCAGGCTTGTAGGGTTATTTGAGTCAAAAGAAAATTTATTACAAGTCAAAGAGATGTAATTGAGTCGAAGTCCCATTTGGACGTCTTGTAAGAAAAAAAAAAGAATTTTGTATCGAGTCAAAAAAGCCAATTTTGTCATCCACAAGTCAAGTCGGCCTAGAAAGGCACTTTTTAGACCTCCTAGACATCTATAAATAGAAGGCAGCTCGGCCTCATTTGAACACTCACTCACACAAATTGAATTCCGTGCCAAGAAGAAGAAGATAACCAGCCTAAGTAAAAAGAAAGAAAGGACAGTCAAAGGAGAGAGAAGACAAGCAGATTTATGCCCTAATTTCTGTTCACGCATGCAAGTTTTCTGAGGTAGTTTCTGTGGTATTGCAGGCCCGAAATTTCAGAAGCCAAAATTTTAGGAGATGACAAAATTTCTGAGATTTGACCAGTGTTGACTTCCTTTGACTATGATTTGTTGAAAATGGAATAAAGGAGGGTTGACTTGGGTCTTTGTGGCAGTCTTGGTTTTGGTCTCAGGTCCTTGATATCTCACTTTGATCTGACTCTATAAGAAGAGGGATTTTGTGGGTTTTCCCCCTTGTGGGGTTTTGCCCTAGCTTGGAGCCTAATTTCTTGCATTCTTTGTCTCTTGTGATCTTCATGTTTTTGTACAATTTGGTAATTGCTTGACAAAGAGAACAATGGATTAACTCAAAAGCCAACAAAAATTCACAAGTAATTATCAGAGATAAGAGAAATCTAACCTTAATTTCAAGCATCCTGATTTCTCAACATTGTTCACAAGTGGAAGATGAAAAGGACAAAATCTGAGGCAAACCTAATTCTCTTAAGCAGACCAAAACCTCTAAGGCATAGCTGACCAAATTTCTGAGGCTATTCATAGGCAATTTGACCTAGGTTTAATTACTTGTTAGTTTGACTTGATTTGACTGGAAAATTCAGATGGTATTCTTTGTTGAATTGGATAAATTTCTCTAAAGAAAAAGTTGCTCAGTTTTTTCCTTGGTTTGGGGTTTTCTTTGGATAAATTGTATCTCTTGTGTTTAGCTGTTTCTTCATGATCCTACTGTTTTTATTGTTTTAATGTTGAGATTTTCTATGGGTAATTACTTAATGATGAATGTGATACAAGACAAATAATGAAGAAATCATTGGAAGTAATTACCCATCTATGTAATCATGAAATATCATTCTCGTATCAGAGGTTGGGTTATAGAGCAGCCATTAAAAGACAAGACACTTACTCAAGGCAAAAACTACATAAGTATTTCTGTCTTAGCCAAACCCTGTTTGTGTTCAAGTATGAAACAAAAACCAAGTTTGAAGGAAGACTGAAGCCCTAACGCTGTTTAGAAGTCTTTCATCCGAATTCTAGGCCAAAATCTGCCTCAGGTGGGCCGAGAGGCCTCAGGAATAAATCTTAGAAGGGCCGAGGAGCCTCAGGACTAGACCGCAGGCCTAGTAGAATCCAAAAAAGGGCATCAGTCCGAGCATCAAAGGCCAAGGAACCTCAGAAAGTGGCCGAAGAAGTCTGAGGAATTAGGCCGAAAAGCCTCAGTCAACTGATTGCAGAAGGCTGAAAAAGATCAGGATGTTACAGGAGGCCAAAAATGACCTCAGGATCAAGGAGAGGAAGCTTAGAAGCCTTTGACTCTTGATGCCTCAGAAGGCCAGCCAAGGTGGACATATGTTGCTAATGATTTTTGGAAATCTTGTTTTAATTACTAATCCATACGTAGAAGGGTGACACGTTTGCTCCATATGCTGAAGATATTGATCATACATGCATCCATCTCAAGAAAACAAGGATTATGCAAAGTCTGATAGAAGAACAAATTCTGGACTCCAGAAAAGACCTTGGGCTGAATTGTGCAACAAAGGAATGATAGTCAAGGGAATGCCGGTTTAGGCCCTGGTTTTTGGCGATCAAAAAATCTGTTGTAAAGATTGAGTCATTTTCAGAATTGAAGATTCTCCTTGTAAAGGACAAATTGTTGCTATAGATACAATTGTTTGAAGAGGCCAGGCCACTTAGTTTGAAAGGTACAAAAGCAATCATCTCTATAAACAAAAACTGTGGACAGAATTTTCAAACCCAGGTCAGTCTAGAAAGTGCTGAGTTAGTTTGGTATACTTTTAGTGAACATTTTTGATGTTATGAAAGCTCCATCCATCTCTCATTGGGAAGTTGTTGTTCATTGCTATGTTATAGTCCTTTCAAAACTGATTCGAGAGAAGTCTAAACCCTGAGTTGCTGGACCAAAGGAATGTGTGGGGATTGCTATGTGTAATTACTTAGTGATGAATGTGATACAAGACAAGACAAATAATGAAGAAATTATTGGAAGTAATTATTAGTCTAGGAAATCATGACATATCAACACCAATTGTATATGATTATTGTTTAATGGCTTGGGACGGACCGTTTAAGTACTTCTAGTTAGTTGTAGCCATTTTCTGAGCTATTAAACTAGGTTTATCTAGCACCTCAACATAGTGCTAATGCATTATTGTTTTTAATGAAGAGTTTCTTGGCCCCTGATGAATGAAAAGCATTTTATTCATACAAATGCTTCTCCTTCATGCTCGGTGAAAAAGCACGTTCTTCTAGTGTTGAACTGGAAGAGACGTATCTATGCTCAAAATCCCTTATCCCTTTACGCACAATGAAAGGCATGTTCTTCTAGTGTTGATTATGTTCTTCAATTTGATTATGTTTTGTTGAATGGGCTCCTTGATTCGGTAAATGCTTGAAACATCGACCCTGATCAGTTAATATCCCATGGAACATGCTATTGATGTGCACGGTTTCAATCTTCATGCTAGCTTCCAACCTAGAAATTAATTTGTACATCCTTTAGATGTAATTATATTTAATTTATTTATTAGGTTTCATAACTGCCACTACTGCTTTGCGCACTATAAAATCGATACCACTTCACTTTCCTCTGCTTTCATATACAATTAACCTTTTATTAAAGACTTCTGTGAAAAGCAATTGGCACATAAAAATGAAACAATCACTTAGCCACACAAATACACCACTAGGGCTAGCTTGATTATATTAACCCTAGTTAAGATAGAAGCAGGAGGACAGTATTAGTGCGGAACAAAATCCCCCCGTGGAATATGCCACTGTATGCGAAGCAATAGCAACTTTATCCTGCTAAATACACCACTAAAGCTAGTTCCATTATGCTAACCCTGGCTAAGCCAGAAGCAAGACAAGGACAGTATTAATATGGAACAAATTTCCCGTCATGGATATGCCATGACAAACAGATATTCAATCTCTTCGAATTTAGATAGCAACCCAACGAAATATGACTAGAAGATCGGCTACTTGATGTTTCTGTAACATGCAATATCTCTGAGTTTTTCGAATAAAAGGGCAAAGAAAGAAGATATGTGCTAAACAGGCTAACCTGGAAGAATACAGCCTCCCCGTGATTGCACACAACACATCGCACGGTTTTAGTGCGTGGAAGTGTGGGATCTGAAGCCACGTCCTGTAAAATCTGTGTGCGCTCACCTGCCGCATGATGAATCTCATTTCTGTACACACAATTGTTTTCTGCAATCTCCTGCACAAAATTCCACAAAGGTGTGAGTCTTTTATTCCACCAAAACTCAAAGCCCTAAATGCGCATTTCGCCCCTACTGGACTAGCCCATGCGGGGCGAATTTGGGGTAATAGATAACCCACCGACAGCATCTAGAATGTCGTAAGCTAGCTAAATTGTATAATAACACTCCAAACAGGGGAAGAGGCAATAAAAAAAATCAATACCAACATTTCATTTAATGTCAAACCTCTAAAGTCTGGGTAAGCCACACCATAGCCTAAGGTAAAAGCTTGTCTTATAACTGACCTGATGATCGCAGTTTCGGCAGGCATACAGCAGAATCTTGTTTTCTCTGTCTTCCTTTGGATACAATATGTTATTGCTACACAAATACAGTCAGAGGCTGTAAATATAAACAGAAAATACTTCGGCCCATTGCTACATTTCAGCATACTGATCCCAGCTACTACATGCATTATAAGACTCGTTTTAACAAAATTGAAGAAATATGAGAGTGAACGAGTCATGTGGGTACCATTCTCTGCAAAACTTCATGGTACTCATGGTTGCTGCTTGTGAATACCTGTGAAAACCTCTGCAATGTTTTTAAGATAGCTTGGTGCCGTGCTGAAATGGTGAGAACTGTGGAAACTCGCATGCGCTACCGTGCTGAAATGGTGAGTACTGTGGAAACTCAAAGTAGATAGTAAATATTTGTACACTGAGATAGCCTTCAAAGTAAGTAGATTACATTAAGTTAAGTTAACGTTAACGTTTACATTAAGTTAAAATAAATGTTAGGTATAATAAATAAAAATAAATAAAA
>APFE031431891.1:24088-83281 GCA_000404065.3 Pinus taeda | reverse complement strand
TTTTATTTTTTTAACTTCCAATTTTATTTGAATTATGTTTTTTTTATGATTTTTTTTAAATCATATGTTATTTTATTTGAGTGGGTCTAATGCTTAAGAGCATGTGTTTCCTCCTAAGAGGTCACAGGTTCAAAACCAGAGGGGGTAGAGTATGTATGCTTTCGTAGACTAGCAGTCAAATCGCTGCGCGGAGGTGGGTCCCTTGTCCCACAAACAAGGGGGTCTCATACACCAATTTGGTGTCTGCCTTGGTTGTGACCTTAAAAATGGATATTATTATTATTATTATTAATAAAAAAACCACTCTTCAGATGTCATTATTTTTGGATATAAAATTCATAAAATTTGCTACTTTTCCACCTTTTTATTTAATATTTTCGAAAAAATTGTTTATTTAACATTTCATTTTTAAAGAAATTGTCTCAAAATACTTATTTTTTAAATTATATTTATATGCAAAATGTATATTTTTTCTAGTGTTTCAAATTATTAATTTTTATTGATAACTATTTTACATGTATTGAAGTATTCATTAACTATCCATAAATATATATAAAATATTAACTTTATTATTATTTTTAAGCTTTGCAAAAAAAAATTAAAAATCTCATATAAAAAAACATTGCAAAGAAAAACAAAAAAACACAAGTTTGAAAAACTCTTAAAAACAAACATCTTAGGATGAAAAATAAAAAGAGGAATAAGACAACTTGAAAAATGATTAAATGATCAATATTTAAAAAAAAAATGTGCATACTTAGGACATAAGAAAATTTAAAGTATTAAAAATATGTCAAAAAAAAAAATTTGATGCTACTTTCAAAATCTGCATGAAAATCACCAATATTTTAAGAAAATTATCCATATTTAATATATAAAAAAATGTCAAAAATAAACCCCCCAAAAATACCGTTGATGTTGCATCAACATTATTGAAAATTGACATAAAAATTACTAACATTTAAAAAAAATGTACATACTCAATATATAAGAAAATTTGAAATGTTAAAAATATGCTCCACAAAAAAATGTGTATTTTGAATAAACACTTTTCAAAATAAGATAATTTTTTGCAACTCTAAAAAAGTGTGAACTTTGTACCGTTCTTGTTTGATAGGTTACTTTGTTTTTTTTGAAGTTCAATGATGTCTTAGAGGTCATCGAGAAAGTATGTTCATTTGAATAAACTCTTCATGTCCTCGAATCTAATAAACTTCCTTGTAATCTACTAATGGCACACCCATAATAGAGGTGATTGAAAATGACAAAGTACTAATAGAGAGAGCCCTAGATTCAACACACAAAACAACCAACCTTACTCAACAAACCAAACAACATTGCTATTACAAAAAAGGGGAATTAATTATTTGAAATGAAAATTAATTATTTAACTAATGAATTGACATGTCTTTTTTTGAATTAAAATGTCCTTTGAAAAGTTATGATAATTACACCGAAGGTGTTCCTTCTCTATGGAGTTGGCTGGGCAAATATTGTTCGTTCAAGCTAATCTCAGCATCCCATTTTCGTCCTTCCATCAAGTGAAAATTTGACATCTCGAAAAGTTAAATGAGACTTATTTTTTTTAATTCCACACACCTTGAGCTCGATGCGATTAACGAAGGTGTATGAGCTTGAGTTATTCATCATCACACTAGTGGCCTGAGTGGATGGTACGCCACTCTAAAATTGTGTGATGTTTTCCCTCGCCTGCTCTTCAAAAGTAGATCTTCCATAAAAGAAGCAACAACTTTAGCCTAGACGGGGATTATTTGTATTAATTATTATTAAACGCTCGATAGCTTTTTGCATATCTCTGTGCGTTCGAGCTGAGAGCCTTCATGAATATGTTTCGCCCCTGGACGCAAAGTGCTTTGCGAGGCATCTAATTCTATGGATATAGATTCAATTTTGATTTTATCAGGCTCTAGGTTGAATCGTGAACAACTATCAACAACTGTGGCTTTTTTTTCAGAATGGGATGGAATTCGACCTAGACGCCATCTAGCATGAGCATGGTGGGGCTTGGATACAACATCTGCATAAATATGGGCATTGTCATTCTCATTTCTGTCATTAAGTTTGTCTACTACGCATATATCTAAGTGTAGGGCCAAACAAATGTAAGTCAAACAACTGAAAACCATGTTCTAGAGTGACGAAATTTCCTGTAAACATTCTCCATTACATGCTTTTACTGCGTGTCTCCACTCCATTCCTCTAATCAGGAGGAGTTATTTCCTCCATTATTCTGATCTGAGGCAATCCACAGAGTCAAGAGTATTTTGAGTACCAACTCTCATGAGAAATTGGATCCCCTGAGAGTGGGGATTCATTGTACCCCATTCCAACTGGAGGTGCATTTTGTTGCATAGTTACTATTGGGGAAAAAATTCATCGCCTCTTTTAAGTGACTGTCGAAAATGTAGCCATCTTCAAAATATGTCAAACCAGTTGGCAGCTCCTCTACTTTTAATCTATTGCAGCCCAACTTGTTCAACATTCTAAGTCGGTCAAGACCACAAAGCCCTATTGTATTCTTCAAAGTAGGACAATCCCCCAAATCCACAGTTGTGAGGTTTGTTGGTAATGCTCCAACCTCTTCCAGATTATTACAACGTCGGAACATAATATGTTGAAGGCTCATACTTCTATGGAGTATAGTTCTAACTCTTCAAGTTGAAGGATTCTACTTTTAATCTATTGCAGCCCGACTTGTTCAACGTTCTAAGTCGGTCAAGACCACAAAGCCCTATTGTATTCTTCAAGGTAGGACAATCCCCCAAATCCACAGTTGTGAGGTTTGTTGGTAATGCTCCAACCTCTTCCAGATTATTACAACGTCGGAACATAAGATGTTGAAGGCTGATACTTCTATGGAGTATAGTTCTAACTCTTCAAGCTGAAGGATGCCTTTGTCACTAGAAGACTCCAACCCATGAACCCTTTTAAATGGTAGGTTCCTTAAAGGACATGAGTGTACCCTTAAAACATTCATATTCTTCATGTTCAAGATAGTGGGTGGTAAGTAGTGTATCCCACATTTCGATATGTTCAACTTTGTCATCTCATTCAACAACCCCACTGAATTGGTCAAACATTGCAATTTCATGCATCCTTGGAGCCACAATTCCTTAAAACTCGTTAGACAACCAAGCAAAGGAAGAATCACTTTCAGTAAAGGGCCTTCCAATCTCAAAACTTCCAAATTGCTTAGGCACACAACATCCATCAACAACTTTTCCTCCTTTAAGTTTGTATCCAACAAATTTAATTGTTCTAATGACTATTGTTGCTCGACTTGGGGAGGCAAAAATTGCATTTGAAGAAAACCTGAAAATTTTAAGCATACCCAAGAGAAAAAATGAACTCAACAACAACAACATAGAAAGGTGCAGGAATTAAAGAATGTAAAATCTGAACAAAAAACAAGAGAAATAGAGAAAATAACTTTATACCTGTAAGTCTATCACCATTCAATGTCATCAGAAAAGACCTTAAGAAACTAACAAATAACACATCATTGTGATTCTTTACAAATCTTTAAAAAAAAACTACCTAGAGCCAAAAAACGAAAAAATGTCAAGAGAAAAAAACATTCAGATAGCCAGTCCCCTTGAATAAATATCAAAGGATGGATTGAAAAACCTTAGGTGCAAGCCATTTGTATCCACCTGTCTCATATTGAAGAACCTCTTCCAAGATCTGACAAGGGTGAACCAATCCAATATCTGCAATAGTTGTGTTTCCTTTCTTATCAAGCAATATACTCATTGTATTCAAATATTTGTGCATAATCCCATTGTCAATCAAGAAGAAAATCCCTTCAGCTATATCAATGGCAATACGAGGCACATCTCTTAGTGGAAGCTTCTTGCTCCTTTGAATTAGTTCATGAAGAGAACCTTGTTCCATGAATTTTGTAATAGTCTACATTCCATGTGTGTCATATACACATTCCATAGAAGGGGAGAATGTTTCTGTGCCCACAAGTCATGAGCTCCAAGATATCTCTTCTGAACTCTACCTTGTAAGAGCTACTTTTCTCACACCCTCTTGATTTTCTCAGAGCAACCATTTTACCTTTGTTTGTACCCTTGAATAGTGTTGAATTTATTTGCTCCAAAAATTAAACATCTTCAAGGTTGGCAAGCCATTTATCTAGCTCTTCTTTGCGAGGAGAAATTTTCTGCTAGTCATATACTTCAACTTGCACAGAAGAACCAAGATGATGCATTTTAGGAAACCTGTGAGGGGGTTGCTAATCTGGGCAATCCTAGCTAAACTCAAATTCTTTTGAGGGGTAATCCTTTGTTGTTTCCCCTCCCTATTTTCGTGTGCTTCCATCATCAACTGTCGCACTTGTTGAAACCTAACCAAGAGAATCTCACTCTTCACACCCACATAACCCAAATGTGAGCTTCATTATTTTAGGTTTCTTAATTGTTGATTTAAGGGAAATTTTAATATTTGTTTTGGAGCACTTATCATGACTCCAATGAATGATTATGATTTCTAATGTGAAGTTTTTTTTCTCAAAGAGTTGTATTTCCTTGAAGGAGATGCCAACAGTTTCAAGTGCACAGTTCACAACAGGCTAAGAAATAATGGAATTACAAGCAAATGTGATCTTCAAGAGGCAAAGCTTATCATTAGAGAATTCAGAGTTAGAATTCAGGGATTCACATGCATCGGTAGGTGGATATTTAGTACTACTGACTTCCTGTATTATAACTTCAGGATGGTCTTATATTTATTGCTCTATCAAATGAATGTGAAGAAATACTTCTTTCATATCAAATTTAGCATGGGCATAGCTACCACATCCAAATCCAAAAATAAAAAAAGATAGTAAGGCAAACACAATTCAGATATTGAAATAGAAGTAGAAAGAAAATGCAAATGTTAAAAAACAAAGCCCAAGACCTCTCCCAAAAGTTAAAACAATTATAAAAATTACAGTTTTTCCTAAAAGTGATACCAAAGAGGGCATTTGAAATTTTAAGAGAGAAGGACCAAATAGAGAATATACAAACAAAAAATTGAAGAGTTGGAAATTAACTTTAAAATCATAAAAGAAGGTGCTTTAGATGTCAAAGAACCAAAAAAACTACAAATTCATGAGCTCCAAGATATCTCTTCTGAAGTCTACCTCGTAAGAGCTACTTTTCTCATACACTCTTAGTTTTCTCATAGCAACCATTTTACCTTTGTATGTACCCTTGAATAGTGTTGAAGTTATTTTCTCCGAGAATTCGACCTCTTCAAGGTTGGCAAGCCATTTATCTATCTCTTCTTTGTCAGAAGAAATTTTCTGCCATTGATCTACTTCAACTTGGACAAAATAACCCATATGAGGCATTTCAGGTAACCCATGAGGGGGTTTCTAATTCGGGCAGTCCTAGCTAAACTCAAATTCCTTTGAGGGTGAGTCCTTTGTTGTTTCCCCTCCCTATTTTCATGTGCTTCCATCATCAACAACTGCGCTTGTTGAAGCCTGACCAAGAGAATCTCGCTCTTCACACCCACATAGCCCAGATGTGAGCTTCATTATTTTAGGTTTATTAACTGTTCATTTAAGGGCACTTACGATATTTGTTTTGGAGCACTTCTCATGAATGTAATGAATGGTTATGATCCCTAAAGTGATTTTTTTTCTCAAAGAGTTGTACTTCCTTGAAGGAGATGCCAACATTTTCAAGTGCATAGTTTACAACAGGCCAGAAAATAATGGAACTACAAGCAAATGTGATCATCAAGAGGAAAATCTCATCATCAAAGAATGTAGAGTTATACTTCGAGGATTCACATGCATCGATAGGTGGATCTTTAGTACTGACCACTTCTTGTATTATAACTGCAAGATGGTCTTCTGTTGCTTTCTCTATCAAGCGAATGTGAGGAAATACTTCCTTTAGATAGTAAGGATAACACAATTTAGATATTGAGATAAAAGTAGAAAGCAAATGAAGATGTTACAAAACAAAGCCGAAGCCCTCTCCCAAAAGTTAAAACAATTATCAAAATTGCAGATTTTCCTAAAATCGATACCAAAGAGGGAATTCGAAATTTTAAGAGAGAAGGACCATAGAGAGAATATACAAGCAAAAAATTGAAGAGTCGGATATTAACTTTAAAATCATAAAATAAGGTGCATTAGAGTTCAAAGCACCAGCAAAATTGCAGATTCATGAGCTCCAAGATATCTCTTCTGAACTCTACCTCGTAAGAGATACTTTTCTCACACCCTCTCAATTTTCTCATAGCAACATTTTTACCTTTGTATGTACCATTGAATAGCATTGAAGTTATTTTCTCCAAGAGTTCGACCTCTTCAAGGTTGGAAAGCCATTTATCTAGCTATTCTTTGCCAGAAGAAATTTTGCGCCATTCATCTACTTCATCTTGGACAGAAGAACCTAGATAAGGCATTCAAGTAACCTGTGAGGGGATTGCTGATCTGGGCAGTCGTAGCTAAACTCAAATTCTTTTGAGGGTAAATCCTTTGTTGTTTCCCCTCCCTATTTTTGTGTGCTTCCATCATCAACTGTTTCACTTGTTGAAGCCTGACCAAGAGAATCTCGCTCTTCACACCCACATACCCCAAATGTGAGCTTCATTATTTTAGGTTTCTTAACTGTTGATTTAAGGGCACTTTCAATATTTGTTTTGGAGAACTTATCATGAATGCAATGAATGGTTATGATCTCCAATGTGATTTTCTTTTTACTCAAAGATGTGTTTCCTTGAAGGACATGCCAACATTTTCAAGTGCACAGTTCACAGCAGGCCAGGGTATGATGGAATTACAAGAAAATGTGATATTCAAGAGGCAAAGCTCATCATCAGAGAATGCAGAGTTAGACTTTGGGGATTCATATGCATCAGTAGCTGGATATTTAGTACTGCCCACTTTTTGTATTTATGACTTCAGGATGGTCTTTTGTTGCTTGCTCTATCAAAGGAATGTGAAGAAATACTTTCTTCATATCAAATTCAGCTTGAGCATAGCTACCACATCCAAATCCAGAAATACAAAACAATAGTAAGGAAAGCACGATTCAGATATTGAGATAAAAGTAGAAAGCAAATGCAAATGTTAAAAAACAAAGCCCAATACCTCTGGCAAAAGTTAAAACAATTATAAAAATTGCAGATTTGCCTAAAAGTGATACCAAAGAGTGCATTTGAAATTAAGAGAGAAGGACCAAACAAAGAATATACAAACAAAAAATTGAAGAGTCAGATATTAACTTCAAAATCATAAAGCAAGGTGCTTTAGAGTCAAAGGACTAGCAATAATTGCAGATTTACATAGATACGAACACCAATTGAAAATCCACCAAGCCCTAATCCATATGCTCATCCAACATTTTTTTTAAATGATTTGAGGAACACAACCCAAGGGGATAAACCACATAGAGTGGATTTCCTTTGGCTTAGGTATTGGGTCTGAGGGGCAACTACTTTGCCAACATTGTAGGTGACATGCACTCGAACTCATCCCTTTGAAATTCATTCCATGTGGGTGAGGAAGAGCACAACAAGAATAGAACTTTGATGAATGGCTTAATACTTCGTCGACCTCGGTAGTAAAGCAAGGCCTCGTTGACAATCCCAAAGAAAATTAAGGGAAAAGAACTGCATATTCACATTTTGAAAACACATCATTTCAGATCTTAATGTTTTGGTGCATCTCATTGAGATATTGAATATGAACCATTTCATTTCAAATCTTAACTTTGTGGTGAATCTCATTGAGATATTCAATTTGCATGGTACATATCTCTAGGAAATCTTATTTGCAACATGAATTTGTAATTTGCTTTGACAAGGGGTGCAACATTGCAGTATAAACAAATGCACTACAAGTGTTGCACTTGCAAAAAACTGGAGATGCCAAGCCTCCAACATACTACAAGAATCTCAAGTCGAGTTGCAGATGTGTTGAGAAAAAAACACATTAAGAAATGTGAGGAGTTTGGGGGGATGACCAGGAATGTTCCTGCAGATTTTAATTATTTATTTTTAATCAAGCGACCCAACCCAACATCACCTTGTTCTTTTAATTATTTATTTTTATTGAAAAATGTATTTTTATTTTTATTTAGAAATAAGAAATTTTATATTTAATCATTTTGTTTTCTCAAGATGGAATTTCTCAAACCTTCTTATTCCTTCGGTGTACCTTTGCACCTTTCGGTGCAATTGCTATTATATAAAAGGAGAAAATATTGGAAGGAATGTGTGTGGGTACAACTATAATTTGTGGTGTGAACAAGGCATCTTGACATTTCCACTATAACTTGCTTTCTAGGATGCTTCAAATGGTGAAATTTTTAGCATATTAAAGATAGATCAAGGGGAACATCTAGTTAAGATTTCAAATTTTGGTTTTCTTTATTTTCAGAGATACATGCACTTGAAGTTAGGATTTGTGATTGGTCCTTAAATGTATTTCAAACAAGCCTTCTCAAAAATTTTAACTATAATTTTTTTTGGATGTTTCATACCTTGAAATTGGGAGCAAATCTAGAAGACATCATAATTCTATGAATTTTTTCAAAGATATGGGGAGACATACGGAAGTAACTCAAGTAAAAATTTCATAACCAAATATAAATAATTGGACATATGGCACACTACATAATTTTGTTGGCGGGACAAAGATGGCCTTTGTCATAAAAGATGATGAACACTTTAGAAAGAATGTGTAAATGTGAGGATCATAACATTGATGGTATTGTGCCATGATAGACCAATCTGAGTGAGGTTGTTTTTGAGATTTTCGTTCTTAATTTATTGACATGAAGAGTTGTTAGCATTGTTGAGTGAGAACCTTTGTGCAATGGTTTGAGAATGCAAATGTTGAAAACTTATATGTAACCTTATTAACTATCGTACATTATAGTTTTAGTTAAAATAAATTAGATTTTCTACAAAACTTATTGTGATGAATTGAATGGTTATAATACATTGCCATCTATTTAGTTATTTTACAAATTCCTCCAAAATTAATAAATTTGTTGTTACTATTGAACCTTGTAACAATATAGCGGGCAAATAGACATATCATTAATGTGGAGATCTTAGTTCCAAATGGCTCCCAAGCCATGGCTAGAAATACGTAGATCATTGATGTGGAGTTCTTAGTTCCAAATGGCTCCCAAGCCATGATTGGAAATATAAATTAAAATTTTAGGTGAGTAGAAGATAATCAAGAGCGTAATTGTGTAGACATGCATATGTCAATGAGGCACAAATTTATTCACGCAAAGGTACATATGCCAACATGGTAAGACTTTAGGAGTCAAGAGAATTATGATGACATCGAGAAAAACAATATTGTTGGTATATAATTGATTTCAAGGTTTGTTGTCTAAGTCAAAGTTGATCACTAGATTTTAGAGTTGTGTAATTACCCTTGAGCACAAAACCTAAGGATCAATGACTTGGTTAGAGACGATCACCCAAGTACTTACATAAATTGCATAACCCTTTATTGTTTAGAACAATCTACATTTTACAAAGAATGCATAAATGTTGAATCTCATAAGACTAATAGTAATGTGGCATAAGCAACCAATTTGAGTGAGAGGTTATCTTATAAGATTTTCAATGTGAATTTATAGTGAACCAAAGAGTTATTAGGATTGTTGAGAGACAACTTTTGTGATATAGTGTGGGAATGCAAGGACTAAACACCAATTTATAACCCTATGCACCTATATTGTACATTTTAGTTATTATGTTTGAGACAATTAGATTTTCTACACAACTTATTGGGGTGAGTTGCATGGTTATGATATGCTTCTATCTATTACTTTTTTTACATTTTCCTTTGATATTAATAAATCAATTGTTGCTAATGAACCCTATGATAACATAGTTACAAGTGTAACATTGACTTTTGTAGCCATTGTTCGTGAAGAACTACAATAATGCAATCAATTTTCTTTGGAAAAAAAGTGGTTAGTGTTAAGGTCTAGTTTGATTATTTGTTTTGTTTTGTTTGTTTGTTTGTTTTTTTTTTTTTTATTATTATCAAAGTTGGGAAATATTAGATTAAAAGAAATTGTCGTGTAACTAACAATGAGCATACAAGCACTATTGTCTTAATATTTCATACAAATTTGTCAGCTCTCATAAGCCGCATGAGAGAGTTTGCCAAACTTCATAGTTATTACATCCCAACTAAACAATGAACATGCAAGAACTATTGTCCTGATATTTAATACAAATTTGTCAACTCTCATAAGCCGCATGAGAGAGTTTGCCAAGGTTCATAATTATTACATCCCAACTATTATTGTAGGTATACTATTTTAAAAAGACATCTAATATTTTAATTTATTTAAAAATCATATAAATTAATATAATACGTGATGTCTCTTAGCTTCTTCCTACCCTGCATTGGAAGGAAGAGAGCTTTATTGTCCAATGTTCATGTCTTCTAACATTTGATGTACTATCTCCCCTTCCTTGAAATCTACTTGAACAAAGTTGGTTGATATCCTATGATTTGAAGCAACCGAGTGGTGTTAAGGTTAATGTACATACTCCTTAAAATATTAATTATTCTTCCAAGACATATATTTTATGTTTCATTGAAACCGAATTCATAATTATTTCATTTTGAGAGGTGCATTGATGTTCACTTTAATTAACCATAGAGGTCACCGAGAAAAGAGATATTTTATTGCATTGAACAAACTCTTCATGTATTTCAATCTCCTAAACTTCCTTGTAATCTATCAATGGTACACCCATAATAGAGGTGATTGAAAATGGCAAATTTGAATTCAAACTAGTACTAGCCCATCACAATAAATCCCTAGATCCAACACATGGGAAAGACCTCATACTCCAGAAACCAAACAACACTACCAGGGACTAGAAGTCCAAAGATTTCTGGAACCAAATCTAAAAATATCAATGTATTCAAAGCCCGATCAAACAAGAGATTCATATCACTTGAGTTCAGAAATCAAAGCATTGAGCGATGAGAGTTGAATACAAGTAAAACTTACAAAATTAGGGAAAAGCACCACAAAAGAACTAAGGAGAAACCACCAATAAAAAAGCGATGCAAAGAGACCACACTCTTAATTTTGAACTACAACATAATGGCAATACTCCATTGGCCCACCTTGCAACCGCTAAACCCAATGGAGAATTCAATAAATATGATTGTGCTTAATTCAAGCATGTGAACAGGAGGGGGAGATTGTACTTTCAAACCCCATATATGTGCTTCAGGGTTGATTTGGGTGATGTTAAAACATATGGTAATTAAAGGTGATGGTACATGGTTTCATTTCATAACCTTGGGGACTTAATGGACTCAATAATGAAATTGTACCCCATTTTTCCACAATGTCCCCTGATTAAGAGATGTGGCTTTATTAGCTATTGCATAAACCATAACTTCAATATTTTAGTTGTTGTGTTAGCTATTATGGTTTATTACAATGGCTTGCATAGGGTTGACATCTTGTATGGATGCACAAAAAGCTTGCCCTTGTGTAATACTCAAATAATTCCATAAATCATGTTTGCCTTGAAAAAACAAGTATCATTGCTAAACACCTTGGAAATGGAAATGGAAATGGAAAAACACCTTGCCAACATTAACAAGAATGATGATTGGATATTGAGCAAAATTTGGCACCATGTCATAACCCATATTAAAAACAAGGGCAACATTATTGTTAAATAATACAATGTGCCTAATTAGCTGACCCGGATTTTAGTTTTGCACTGAGCATTGGTTCTTACCATTTATGATAGCTCGTTAACTCACTCTTAATCCTAAATAACTTGTCTTGTAATAATGCGTTGAGCTACTAAAAATGAAATGTTGACGAGGTTAAACATTAACACATGGTCTCCAAATTGCTCAAAAATAAAAACCATGTTCTTAACCCTTTATGGAACATAGGGGATGTTGATTATAAGAAAGCCTAATGATACACAAGTTTTCCAAAGGAAAAGTATATTGAATCTAAAATTTCCTTCTTTATCACTGACCCTTACAATAGACAAGGCTAGGGGTAAGTGCTCACTGATTTTGGTAAGTTAGATATTTCACGGTCATGGTCATTAAGCTAAAAAAGAACTCAATGTTGAACGCTCAATTGTCAAAGAAATGGAGTAGTAAGGTTGTATACTAAAACATTAGATAGTAGTTACTCTCTCCTTTAAACTTTGGGCCATTATTATGGTGATACCAAATATTGATGAAACCTTTTTAGGCAAATTATCCATGATTATCGATGATTTTTCCAAGGCATAAATCCTAGGGTTTGGATAAGAATATAAACCCAAATACTGATGATATTAAAGACCATTTAAATATTCAACATCACTTAACTCAATGTTGATAACTTAGGACAATGACCTATAGTTAATACAATTATCATTTATTGCTTTTTAAGTATTATCATAAATTATGTGTAGATGTATCCAATTTCAACCATGCTTCTCTTCTAAGATCAATTTTAAAAACTTTTGAAACTAGGAAGTCGTTTTGAAATCTTCATTTTAGTAATATATATTTTTTAATTTAATCATTGTACGTAGTTTTTATTTAACATTACCCAAACTATCTCCTACTCTATTACTTTTGCCTCAATAGAATTCAATTTTCAATTAAAGTGCTCTCAAAGAATGAAGTGTTGAATCAAGGACACCAATAAATGATGAGTTGAAATGCAAAGAAAAAATGCATAAAGATAATGGAAGGAAAAAACATAAGCTTTATAAGTAACATGATAAGGAGAATGATAAAGGTGAAAGTCCATGGGCTGGAAATATAGAAGAGAAGTTGATTATTATAGAAATGGTGAGTGTGCAAGGAGGGTGGTGAAATAACGAAGTTAGTGCATGCTAAATAATATAGTGAGTTATCATGTCATTTCATAGTCGTGACAGAGTGAGTGAGGGATTGGAATGACACGAACAACAACAAATCATTGGACCTGCAGGGCAAAGATATGTCACACAACTCTTGTGGGCCTACGTCTCCTCCTTGGTCACATACCCCAAACATTGAGGTGTTCAATCTCCAAGTGGCAAATGTAGCCAAATTCTAGATGTGAAAACCCACAAAATTTGTGAAAAAGTTGGAGATTCCAAAGGTGGAAGTCTTCGCCCTCGAGGCCAGATTGAGAGCCTTGTAGTTGGCTTAGGGGGATCGGTGGGTCAGTTCATGGGGATTTGGCCATCCCCAAGAACAGTAAGGACCTGGGTGGAAAATAATTAGATCCCACTAATCAAAGGGGAAATTTCCACTTCCTTTTGTAGGAAAGGGTTCTTCACCTCCTTCAAAAGCAAGGAAAATCAAGACATGAATTTTCAAAGTGTTTGGGATAGTTCTCTCTCCCATGTGCTAGACAAAGCTATGGTTTATGCGGAAGGGTTATATCTAGTTCAATACTGGAAGAAAGAGGAGAAAAATGCAAGTGAAGGTCACTAAGGGTTTCTCTCTAGCCCTAATTCACAAGGAAAGGCAAGCAAAGGGAAGAAGGAGGCTCTAAGAGGAAGATCGAAGTTTTCAAGTGTGGTAACAGTTGTCGGGCAGACAAAATTTTGGATCTGCGATAGGAGGTCGAAGATCTTGCAATAGGAGGCCGAGTTGGTGACTAATCTTGATCTTGGAGTGTATTAGTCTAAGTCACAAGGTCTTGGTATTCGTCAATTGAAGGATCTATAAGAAGAGAAGAGATTTAAGGGTGTTCCTCTCAAGAGGGGGTTTTTGGCCCTGGCTTGCAACGTATATACTGTGTCACTATTCTTATTGTTTTTGGTAGTTGTTTGATGTATCTCACATTACAATAATAAGGAACAAAGCTAATAAGAAAAAAAAGGTAACACAAACAGTTATCAAGTTAAAGAGAATTAACATATTCATTTCCCTGTTGAATTCTCAACATGGTATCAGAGCTAAGGTTAGCTAAGGGCATCACGAAGATCTCCTCTACAATGAAGAAACTCATCAAGAAGTGTTCCAAGATAGAAAACTATCTCAAGGAAGGTATCAAGAAAGCGTGGGGTCTCTTACTTTCTTGAAAGAAAATACCAATCAAGGAAAAGGATGAAGGTATCTTCTTGACTCTCTGTGGCACATTCCAAGATGAAGACATTTGGGTAGTTGATAGTGGTGCATCAAGACATGTGACTAACCATTCCAAACAATTGAAGACCTTATCAAAAGGAAAATCCACTTATTCAGTGGAAAAGGGTATTGGAACGACCTCTATAAAGTTGGAGAATGGAAGCAACATCCACCTCAACAACATTCTATTTGTTCCAATTTTGCATAAGAACTTACTTTCCATTTCAATCTTAGAAGATAAGTGTGATAGAGCAACTCTCATTGATGGAAAGGTTGTTGTATGGAGTAAAAACTCAAGTATAGAACAAGTTAAAGTCATTGGCAATCAAGAAGGAAGACTTTACAGACTAATATCTCCTTCGGCCCAAGCCCTAGTTCACATTGAATTTAGTTTGTGTGAACTCTCGCATAGAAGATTTGGTCATCTACATTTCAAAATCCTTCCAACTCTAAGTTCCATAGTAGATGGAATACCTGAACTAAAAGAAGATTATGACAGAGTATGTAAGGGATGTGCATTGGGTAAGAATACCAAGAGACCATTTGGAAGCAGTGCTTCACGGTCAAAAGAAATCTTGGATCTTCTTCACTTTGATGTATGTGGCCCTATGACTCCCAAATCTCCTGGAGGTCATCTATATTATGTCACATTTATAGATGATAATTCAAGAAAGACATGGGTTTACTTAATGAAAACCAAGGACGAAGTATTTACAAAATTTCAAGAATTCAAAGTTGAAGTGGAGAACCTTACACAAAGAAGAATCAAGATTCTAATATCTGATAATGGATGAGAATATACATCCAAGGAGATTATAGCATTCTATAAGGAGTTTGGGATTAAGAGGTCGCTGATAGTCCCATATAATCCTGAGCAAAATGGAGTTGTAGAACAGAACAATCAATCCATTAAAGAAAAGTGTAAAAGAAATGTTGCACGATCAAGATCTACCTAAGTTTTTGTTGGGAAAATCCCTGAAGACAATTGTTTACATTCAAAATCGAAGTCCCCACAGGTCCCTAGACAACAAAACTCTAGAAGATGTGTTCACTAGAAGGAAGCCATCTGTGGATCATCTCTGAATCTTTGGTTGTCCTATATATATCCACATACCAAAGGACAGAAGAAAGAAGTTGGATCCATCAGGTATGAAGGGAACGTTTGTTGGGTATAACAACTCATCGAAAGCTTAGAGGAACTACATAAAATAAGGACATCACATAGAAGTCAGCTAAGATTTCATATTTGATGAAAACATAGCATTCAAGAAATCAAAGGAACTTTTCGTAGACTCTCGTGATGAAGAAATTCTGGTATTTGAGGAAGAAGTTGACAAGGGAGAAGAAGAATCACACCATGAAGAAGAAGGTCCCAGTGAACCTATTCAACCTATGGTCATCCTTGAAACAAGGAAAAGACCTAATTGGTTAAATTCTACAATACTTGATGCAGAAGGTCATGGGGTAGTGAAAGGCTCATTTAGAGAAATAAAGAAACCCAAGAGATATTTTGGGTATGCTCCATACATGAAAAAACTAATAGAAGCAGAACCATCTTCTTTTGAAGAGGATGTTAATCATCAAGAATGGAAATATGCCATGAATGAAGAATGTCAATCTATAATGAAGAATGGAGTCTAGGAGATCGTACCTAGGCCCGAAGACAAATTTTTGGTAACTTCCAAATGGATCTATAAGATCAAACATGCGGCTGATGGAAGTATAGATAAGGTAAGATTTATGGCTAGGGGCTTCTCTCAACTAGAAAGCATTGACTACAAAGAGACATTTGCTCCAACAACAAGATATACGATGATTCATTCATTAGTCTCTCTCGCAACACCAATGGAATAGAACATCCATCAAATGGATGTCAAGACTGCATTTTTGAATGGCACAATAGATGAACGTGTAATCATTCTTCTCTATGTAGATGATCTTATCTTGAATGGTGTAGAAGATCGAATTGAAGAATGTAAGAAGCAACTAGCAGCAGAATTTTACATGAAGGATCTTGGGTCGTTGCATTACTATTTGGGACTAGAAATTTGGCAAGGCCCTCATGAAGTTTATTTTGGTCAAGCTAAGTACGTGATCAAGATGTTGAAGAGGTTTGGCATGATGGACTTCAAACCCTTGACCACACCGATGATCAGAAACTTAAAGAGACTAATGAGTTCTAAACTAACCCTGTGGATCCTTCCAAGTATAGACAACTAATTGGCTTACTGATGTACTTGACGAATACTTGACCAATCATATGTTTTGCAGTAAATGTTCTCAGCTAATTCCAAGTGGAGCCGAAGCATGATCATTGGATAGCAACAAAACATATTTTGAGATATTTGCAAGGAACAATCCACTACTGCCTAAAGTTTGACAGAAGGAATGATGTCCACTTGATGGGATATACAGATTCCGATTGGAGAGGTAGTGAGAAGGATGGAAGGAGCACTGCAGGAGGATGTTTCAGTTTGGGATCCTCCATGATCTCTTGGATGAGAAGAAAGCAAGACAAAGTTTCTTTGAGTAGTGCCGAGGCTGAATATGTTACAGTGTGTGAAGTTGTTATCCAACCTGTTCAAAGGACTGATGGACCCTACAATGATACTTTGTGATAACACCAGTTGTATAAGTTTATCTAAAGGCCCAATATTTCATGGAAAGACAAAGCATATAAACAACAAGTATCACTATATTTGAGATCTAGTGCAAAAGGGTGTGCTGCAGCTACAATATATCTCCACTGATGAGCAGGTAGCTAATATATTGAAAAAATCTCTTCTGAACAAGAACCTTGCGTACTTGAGAGACAAGATTAGCTTGGTTGATGTATCATCCCTAATTGAGAGGAAAAGATAGACACAACATTCTTATCTTCACTTGGGAAGAAATAATGGAGGATTGGGTAACCATCTGAAATTCAATACTCTTTGAGAATGTGGTAGGGCATTCAAGACAAGAGTAGTCATGGAACAATATTCTTTGAGGACTAGCTATCCAAGATAAGAATAGTCCAAAGAAGGTCATACTCAGTGAACACCCGGGGGGAGTATGTACCTTGAGATTCAATAATGATCATGTCTATAAATCATTGGTCTCGCTAGCATTGTGCTCTGATATTTTGGAGAGATACAACTATTAGTCAAGGCCTTGCTATATGACAATGTTGGTTAACATGATGCTAGACAAATGGGCTATCAATCTGACTCTTTTTATGAGATTTCTTCAGATTGAGAATGACCATGTACCTCTTATGAATACCTCCCTAGTTAAGAGGGAGTGTTGAAAAATGTGTAACTAGGTTTGGTCTTCATAAGCATGAAATGTATTCTTGTAAATTATAAAATGAAAAAGAAATTATCATTGGAGCATGGGTTTCATGCTCAAGTTATTTTATTTTAAAGATCAAGCACCCATTGAGTGCTTCTAGGGTTTGTGTTAGGGCTAAGAGTCATTGTCATATATTGAAGACCCCAATGGGCACATTATATCTTGCAAAGAGAAATTATATTTTTCTTTAAAGTGTCTAAATACCCTCTAAGATCAAGTCAGCCTAGAAGTTCTCAAGTCGACTTAATGGAAGAGCCATGTCTACCCATTGAAGAGGCCTATATAAAGAGAGGAACTCGTTCTCCAAAGAAACACTCACTCATCTCTCATTCTATGTGAAGAAGAGATCACAGTAGAAGGATGGTGAAGAGATTAAAGAAAGTCGAAGTTTTTGGGCTAGTTCTCTCTCCCACGTGCTAGACAAATCTATGATTTTTGCACAAGGGTTATCTCTAGTTCGATCTTGGAAGGAAGAGAAGAAAGAAGGCAAGTGAAACTCATTAAGGGTTTATCTCTAGTCCCAAGTCACAAGGAAAGGCAGGTGAAGGGAAGGAGACTCTACGAGGAAGATCGAAGTTTTCAAGTGTGGCAGCAGCAGTTGCAGTAGTTGTTGGGCAGACAAAATTTCTGATTTGTAGTAGGAGGTCAAAGTTCTTGCAACTGGAGGTCGAGTTGGTGACTGATCTTGATCTTGGAGGGTATTAGTCTAAGTCACAAGGTCTTGGTATTTGTCAATTGAAGGATATATAAGAAGAGGATATTTAAGGGTTTTCCCCTCAAGAGGGGGGGTTTTGGCCCTAGCTTGTAGCCTATATACTATGTCACTCTTCTTATTATTTTTGGTATTTGCTTGATGTATCTCACATTACAATAATAAGGAACAAAGCTAATAAGAAAAAAATGGTAACACAAATAGTTATCAAGTTAAAGAGAATTAACATATTCATTGCCCTATTGAATTATCAAAAGGGGTGAGGGGCCCAAACCTGCAAAACAATATTATAGGTTCTACACCTACAAGCTAGTATTGTAGTATTATCAAATTTTGTAGTTTTTTTTTTAATTTGATGGATAGTCGCTAGAGGGAAAAGAACAAAGATATAAATATCCATGTTGTACTACCCGAGTATTTTCCATGATCCTGTGGCGTCTCCTGCGGTGCCTCCTGTGGCGTCTCCTGCGGCGCCTCCTGTGGCGCCTCTTGCGGCGCCTCCTGCAGCGCGTCCTGCGGCGCCTCCACACTTCCACAGCTGCAGCGCTCGAGAGATCACCCTTCACAGATTCACTTTCCACTTCACTTTCATATAGATCGAGCTTTTGAAACAATAACCCAATATTTCAGATCTTAAGATATTCAACCCAAAAGCATACACAAGCCAAATGATCTCCTTTGCTTTATATAGGCAAGCTCTTCCTCAAATCATGGACCAATACCACGGGCCAAAACCATAATAACACAATACCATGAACCCAATACTTGGGGTCAACACTTTTGGATGCAATACCACGGACCAAAACCATAGGATCAAAAACTGTCGGACTAATACCATGAACCAACCATGAAAGTGTGTGAACTTTTCTCCACATGAAATAAACTTTTCTCTACATAAAATTCCGTGAAATTTTCTCCACATGAAATAAACCTTTCTCTGCATAAAATTATGTGAACTGTTCTCCACATGAAATAAACTTTTATAAACTTTTATTTGCATAAAATTCCGTGAACTTTTCTCCACATGAAATAAACTTTTCTCTGCATAAAATTCCGTGAACTTTTTATCATCTGAGATGAGTGGGTTTCCATCAAGTACAACATTTGTATCATAATGCCAACATTAGGAACATAAGCTATAACATGAGAGTATAATGTGTAGACTCTGAAATCCTTAATAGCTTTTACTAGTGCAAAAGCTTGTTTCTCCATTATTTTGTATTTTAATGATGCATCTCTGAGTGATTTACTAAAAAAGGCTATCGTTTTTTCACATCCTTGATCATCCTTTTGTAATAAAACTGCATCTATGGTGTATTCTGATGCAAAAGAAAAAATTTTGAATTTTCTATCAAATTGCGGACTGGTGAGGACCAGTGTTCTTGTTAAGGCCATTTTGATTTCATCAAATGATTGCTTGGCCTCTACTGTCCATTTGACACTTGAATCCTTTTTTAGCATGTTATTTAACAATCTAATGAGTTCAACTAAGTTAGAAATGCATCTTCTTAAAAAAATTATCTTCCCTAGGAAAGCTTGAAGTTCTTTAATACTTCTTGGATGAGGTATCTGTAGAATAGCTTCAATCCTGGAAGGGTCAATTCCAATGCCATCCTTGGAAATAATGTGACCTAAAATTTTACCCTCCTCCATACTGAACAAGGAATTCTTTGGATTTAAAGAAATTCCATATTTCCTGCATTTTAAAAAGACTTGCCTGAGATGGTCCAAGTGTTGTTGATCTGATTTAGAAAAAACAATTAGATTATCTAGATATATAACAAGAAAATCATGAATTTCTTTGGCAAAGGCAATGTCCATTGCTCTTTGGAAGGTTGCTCCTGCATTTTTTAGTCCAAATGGCATTTTGATGTACATGAAAGTGCCCCATGGTGTTGTAAAAGCAGTTTTCTCTTGGTCATCAGGATGAACCAAGATTTGGTTATATCCTGAAAACCCATCTAAAAGTGAAATTATAGAAGAACCCACTACCCTTTGCAAAATATGATCCATTTTGGGTAAAGGATAGTTATCTTTAAGAGAGACCTTATTTACATTTCTCATATCAACACAACCTTATTTCCCCAGTCTTCTTCCTAGTAGGTACCAAGTTATACACCCACTCTACAAATCTAATAGGCGCAATAATCCATGCTTCATACATGCATTTGATTTCTTTCTCAATTAATGGTAACAACATAGGGTTAATTCTTCTGAGTTTTTGTTTAAAGGACTTTTGATTTTCTTTCAAAGGTATAGTGTGTTGAATAACAGAGGTGTCATAGGATTTCAAATCTTCGTAACTCTAGGCAAAGACATCCTGGAATTCCATCATAAGTTCAACGTACTTTAGATTTTGATCAAGAGGTAAATATTTTGACAATTTTATCATTTTTGGATTATCCTCTGTTCCTAAGTTGTATTCTTCAATATCTGCTTTTAATGGCTCCATTTTAGGTTTCTAGGGGATGTCATTGGAGTCAAACAGATCTTCTAGAGGAATCAATCCTTTGGGTAAATGATTGTCCTTTAGGTTGATAACATCTGTTTCTTCTTCCATTATTTCAACTAGGTCCATTTTTTTCAGGTGTTGAATTTCTTTTTGTGTGAATTTTATGGGATGAAGCATATTTATTGACCTTTCTTCTGAAATTTTTATTTCTACCTCATCTATTTGATTAGAACTAATAACCATGTCAACATCTATGTTACTGTTAGAAAACTCTTCATCTAAAGTTAAAAAATTATTGATTTGCTCATCACTATCAAAAACCTGCCAGTTCTTTAGATTATCAGGGATCGCTGGACTATGCCTAATCTCAGCAGTATACTAATGATTAAGTTGAAAAGGTAATTTGCAAGTGCTGGAAAACATGACCAGGCTATGGGCTTGCTTGTTGTGTTTCCTTGGGATAGTTGCAAGCTGGGTTTCCAAAAAGGTATTGAGAATTTCTATGGTTGTTCCTCTATAATAACCTAGTCTAGGATCCCTAGTTAAGTATTTTCATTTAATCTGTTTAATTATTAATTCTAAATCTCCTATGACAAACACCCTGATTGCTCCTAATCTTTTAACAAGTTTAAGACCCAACAAGAGAGCCTCATATTCTACGTGCATTTAAAATTTAGTCTGTAGGCATGGCCTTCAGCATGATTATTTTCTAAATTATACACCCAAACTCTTGCTTCTACCCCTAGTTTATTGACTAAGCCATCAAATTCTAAATGCCAAAGAATTTCATGCTCATAATTGGTGTCTGGGGTAGTAGGAACTTGTTTAATAGTGGGATTTGGTTTTTCGTTCTCATCTAATTTTTCTTTGTTATCTAATATTTCCTTAATATGAACACTTGATTTTTATTTTTCAATTTCTTTTGGTTTTGTTGTTAAAACCTCCAAAGTATTAGAAGGACTGATTTCTACATTGTAAAGAATGAACGAATCCATATCAGAGTGTACTGAGTAGATGGGGAAATTTTGGGTCTTTCTTGACTACTTACTACATATTTCATAAATCTTTCTCTATATAGTTTCTTTGGTTGTCCAAAAACCAATATAGTAGCATATGACATCCAATTGAAGAGACCCCTGAAGCTCAGCACCCTAGGATCTGGATAATAACATGCTATATTTAGGTGGTATATCTGCTACCACTATGTCCATTAAAAAAATTTTTGCAGGGTATTGTACCAATGAAACGCATAAGTCTTTTATTAGTCCTAAACATCTCACCTAACTAGAATCAAAATAAAACAGATCTTTGTATGGTCTAGTGATGTCTAGTTCTAACTTTTCCATTACAGACTTGGGCATAAGATTATGAGATGCCCCAGAGTCAAGCATGGCATTATGAAGAATCTTATCATGTATTTTTAAGCTCACATAGAAGGAAGGAATTCCTCCTTCAAGTTGTTTTCCATTAACTTCTGGGCCAAAGATTAATTCGGGATGGTCATCAAAAGGATTAATTGAGTCTTCAGTTCCAGTAATTTTTAGTGATCTATTAATTTGAGTTCGGTAGGCATCATGTTTAGCTAATTCAGATAATGGGACAATGATTTTTAGCTTACCTACTTCTGTTTCTAGATTAAAGGGTTTTCTATTTGGGCCTTTGGATTTCGAACAACAATATTATCTCTGTTTTTAGTGTTTTCTTTGTTTTTCTCCTTTTTAGGAGTAGAATCATGATTTGCTGATTCTTCTAGATCAACATCTGGAGGTTCTTCCATAGTTCCCTTGGAAGGAAGGGAAGTGGAGGGTTGTTTATTGTTTGGTTTATTATCAGAGACATCTTCAATTATGGGGTTAGAAGGATTAGTGTTTGATCTAGAAAGAATATGTACAGGTTTGGTTACTGTCTTACCTTTTTTGGGCTGATTTAGAACCTTTTTCTTATTCGTTTCAGGGACATCAATTCTCATACTTCTTAGGTTGTATTGCTTATGCACCTCAATGATGGCTATGTTGTATCCTTCTATAAAGTTGAATGATTCCCCTAACTGAGATTGGAACTATTTAAGAATGTGGGCCTCATGATCTTCTTGGGTCAAGAAAACTTCTCCTTCATTACTAAGCCCCATCAAATTAATTTGAGTATCTTCTTCTGGGCCTTCAGAGTTGGAGCTTCTGCATAATTCTCTTGGAAAGGGGGTCTAATGTTTTGGTTAGGACCATTCTTTCCAGTGTACGGGTTTTGATTTTTCCTGAAATTAGGATCTCTCCCTGTATTGGTTTGCTGACCATCCCAAGGGGATTTCCTTTCAATTATTTCGACTCTGTCTCCTAGTCTGTCCAATCCTTTAATTATGGCATCTATCTTTTGCTCAAAGGGTGAGCTTTCTTCCTTTAATGGTATCCTCCTTTCACTCTTAGCCTTAACTTTTTTAGATAGCAAGTTGGCTTCAACACTAACTATTATGCTTTGCATATCTTCCAAAGCAGGAGGGGCTCGTTCTCATAGCTGGAAATCCATATCAGAATCAATTCCATCTGGGAATTTGATTAAGGCTAAACCAGGTGGGGGTCTAAGATCTAGAGGGATGGCATTATACACACTGTTGAATCTAGTGCAATAATCCTGCACAGTTTCTTGTGTTCCTCTCTTTAGGTTTTCGTATTCAGATAGAATCTGAAGAAGGTATTTTCTTTTCTCCCACCTGTTCAGGAATTGTTGATAGAGAGTTCCTAGGCTATCTATACTATTTGTTGCTAAACCTCTTAACCAGGTTCTAACTTCCCCAAATAAACCCTGAACAAATATTTTCATTTGCACATCATCATTATCTATTTCATAAATTTCAAAATAATCAGTCATCTTCTTGGTGTGTTGTTGGGTTGTATAGGTACGAGTGCCATCAAAAGTAGTGATCTTACTTTGGTAATCCTGGGGCATGGAACCTAAGTTTCCCGGTAGTACCAGGGGGGGCATATCTATTTTCCATTACAGCTGGTAATGGTGAAACAAAAGTTGGGGTTGGAATAACAGTCGATGTTTGAGTTGTGGACAGAGAGCTAGAGGTAATGATCTGATGTGGAGTGGTCTGAGGTTGAGGGATATGAGGGAATGATGATGAGCTCACAGAAACATAAGTGATTATAGAGGGACTAAGGGTTCTTTCAGTGGTAAGATCAGATTGTGGTGAGTTCTGCAAATATCTATCAATTGACAAATTAGCTGCTTGGAGCTCTAATTCTCTGATAAACTTTGGGTCTTGGACCAGGTCAACTAATTCAGAATCAGATGAAGTCCTAAACAAAGAGATTTCAAAGTATTCATCAAAGGGTTGGTCTTCGAGGTGAATCCACCTAACAGGATAGGATGAATATCTAAAGGTGGGTCGAGGACTAACAGAACTTTCTTGTATTCTAAGAATTCTAGGGATCAGATTAGGGTTCTCAAACTCTTGTGGTGGGTTGGGATCAAGGTTAGCTCTAATGTAATGAGTCCTTTCTGAAGCCAAATTTTTGGGTTTTGTTTTTGGTTTTGTTAATTGATATCAAACAAACAACTTCTATGATTTCTTTAAGTTGCTTTTAGATTTAGGGTTTAAATTTTCTTAAAGATTTGTTTTGACTAAGGAATTTTTCTTCCCCAGTATGGTCGCCACTATGTTATCACTCAGATTTTCCTTGAAGTTGTTAGAAGAAGGAAAGGGGTCCAAGGTAACCACAAACCAACCTTTTAAGTACATAATCTAACCAATATGTACTCAGAGAGGGCTCTCTCTTTATGATTTAGATTTGTTTATGGGGTATTAGGCTAGTTATGAAAGCTTGGGGGGTTTTGATTTTGTTTGGTGGTGGAATTCAGGAGCAGATGGATAGAACAAGGTATTTCAAGCCATTGGGCTATGGGGTCAACTAAAG
This sequence comes from Pinus taeda, assembly GCA_000404065.3. Classification (NCBI taxonomy): domain Eukaryota; kingdom Viridiplantae; phylum Streptophyta; class Pinopsida; order Pinales; family Pinaceae; genus Pinus; species Pinus taeda. The sequence goes on along the minus strand of APFE031431891.1, from coordinate 58,754 downwards.
ATGGCTTAAATGGATCAGGTTGATTCAAAAAAGGAGGGATTCATAGGGCAAGATAGCTAAACAAAAGACAAATGATAGCTTAAAGGGGTGAAATGGTATTGAAAATCAGGAAAGGAAATTAACAATCCTTCAACAAAGTTCAAGATTAGGGAAAGTGGGTGATCATTAACAAAAAGCAATTAAGAATTCTTTATTAAATGACCACAATGATAAACTAAAAAGCAGGGAGAAATTAAGAATTCCCTACCTATGATAGCTTGGGAGAAAACATTAAGAATATAAATCATTTTAAAAACAGAATGCAGTAAAGCTCTTTCTGAAATATACTTTTTCGTTTATGATTTATATATGGAACACATATGAATATTTAAACAAGAAAACTGTAAAAACATAAGATATAGAATACTTATTTGTTTCTCGTTTGACACAAGAATCCTGTAAAAGTCCTTTGCTTTATTACTTTGTCTAGCCAACCATACAATAGTTGTTCAATAGCACTTCTAATCCAGAATAAAGAGTCTACAAAAATGTCTAAGAATCCACACTTAGTACCTCGAATGAGGAAGTACTTATACAAAATTTACATCAAAATATCTCTAACAAAATGAGATATATTCTAGGAAAACTAAATATCTTTTACATGAATGTAGAGACAGATGGTCTCGAAGGTAGAAACTGAATGTGAACTGCTTGGTTTCTGTCCCTGTTTTGTTGAAGGAGCTGGAGGCAGGTCATATGAATGTGCATCTTACTGTCTTGCTCATAATTCTATGTTGGCTGATTGATTTTGGCTTTTCACTGATACTTTTTTACCTGTGACTAATAGTCTTTACTTGTCTTATCCTCCTTCATCCTTGTTTACCAAAATTGACTATGGTAAATCCTTCAATTTACATTTTACCATGGTAAATCATTAAATCTCTATCATATTGATCCACCAATCATCCCTTTGTATTCTTCTCCTTGTTAGTTTCTTGAAGATTTCATCTGCTTCTGTGTATTTTACAAAATTTGGTTGTACTGGAAACAAGTGCCTCACTTCATGCTCAATATAAAACAGGTTCGACAAACTATCATAAAGAACTCTTCTTGTGGGAAATGCCTTGTGTGCAGATGAACTGGAAAATTGATCTAAATTGGATCCATAAAAGACTGTCAAAGAACCATGACTGTATCAGGTCAGGACAAATCCCTAAATAATTCAGAACCGTGATCAAAAACACCCCTGAACCAGTGGCAATGGTAGCCAGCGTGGAATGACAAGGACCTTGGTCAAAGTGCGCTGACTGAGGCCCATGGAGACTGTGCAATGTCGAGTCATAAAACGGGTCTTTTTCACCTCTAATTACCTCACATTATTTTGTCAATCTCGGAATATTTTATTATCTCAAAAAGTGGCTTAGTTTGAGGCTATCATTTGTCAGAGTAATGCTAGTAGTATAGTGCTCAAAATACAAGAGTAAATGGATGCTTAAAACAAGATCTAATTATAGTAAAGCACTCTAAATTTGAAATCATGCATTCAAGAAACTAAGAAAGTTATCAATCAAGGGTTCAGTAACAATAATTCATCCCTCTGTAAACTGATGTAACTAAAGACAATCAAGGAACAAATCATCAATCTGGGGACTAGACAACAAATGTCAATGCCCACTACAGTTTCAAATCGTTCTGCACACCAAAGCAATGATAACGCAAATAATAAAGAAATGGAACAGCAACTAGGAAATATAACAACAACTAAGAAATGGAACAACAACTAGGAAATGGAACAGCAACTAGGAAATGGAATAGCAACTAACTCTCATGAACAATAACACCTTAATCGTTAGAAATAAGTACAAAAATCGTATCCTACAGAAATCAGGTAGCAATATTTATTCTAAGGATAAATCAGACAACACACAGAAATAGAACAGTACTCAGAGCCAAATGCAAGTGCACGATAACCCAAGATAAATAACACACACAGCACGCCTTATGAAAAGTAGTAATCTGATTTCGATACCACCAATATCAATCTTAGTTATCAGGAATAATGATTGTAATCCACAATGGAACCGCAATGCCAGTTGAACCGCAATCGCAATCAAATGTAAACCATAGATGAATACAACAATATGAATTTCACAGCACAATTACTCTGTAGTTGAATAGCAACAGTATTCTGTAAAGACCAACAATGTCGTATCAATAATTAAAGGAACAACAATGTGTTGCAGGGTCAATATGATGTTTTTGACTCAGAGAATGATATTACCCAATCTAACATAAATCAAATATAACAGAGTTGTGATGTAAAATAACAAGACATATCAAATTACTAGACAAAGTTGATAAGGAAAACCATGCACAAACCAAAGGTAATAGTACAGGAGCAAGTGTTCCACCAGGGTCGGGCCCTTAGCCTCCAGGGATACACTGCTTGAGATTATTCCAGGATCAAAGATGCAACAACAACCGGGTTTATATTAACGCATTAAAATAGAATTACAGCAGATCACTTCTCAATGAGAGTCGATGATCAAAGTCTCAAATTCAGAGAAAAGTTACATAGAAAAATGACAGTCCCCCCCCTGGGCTAGCAGTGCTGCCCTTTTTATAACAGCTAAGGCGAAGATATTGATGATGCAAAAATAGTTAAAGCAACGATCCCTCAAATATGCAACAGAAACCGGGTTTATATTAACGCATTAAAACAGAATTACAACAGATCACTTCTCAATGAGAGTCGATGTCAAAGTCTCAAATTCAGAGAAACGTTACATAGAAAAATGACAGTCCCCCCCCTTGGGCTAGCAGTGTTGCCCTTTTTATAACAGCTAGGGCGAAGATATTGATGATGCAAAAATAGTTAAAGCAGCAATCCCTCAGGATCAAAGGATCCCGAGGGATTCGCCAATCTGTTAATTCCCAGTTATCCCTTTGCTTTCTTGCATCGAGTCGATATCTCCATTTCCTTTCCCTGGCTGATATGATTTAATTTGGATCGCCTTGTTTGTATGTGGTTCCCCGCCAAAAGGAACAACAGTTAACTTGGCCCTATCTTTTTCTTCGGAATGGCAATCTTTCATTTTTCCTTTTTCCTACATAAGAAATGGCAATTATCAGTGTTTCCGTGTTGCATAGAAATCCTGCAGATTTTGTGATGATTTCTTATTATCTACCTGGTTCATGATGCAAAGGGGCTATAAGTTTTAATGAAAATATGCCAAAATAATCAACAAAAACATACCTTCTTTAGTACTCCACACACCCCCTTGCTTACCCTTTTTCATGCCCTCATGAAAACATTGTAGTTGACATGTAAGGCAGTGAGAGAGTAGGCTGGAGATGGGATCTCATGTGGTGGTCTATAGCCATGATGCCTAACTAAGTGTTCAAAAAAATGGCCTATCTGACCCTCAGGCATCTCATATAAGGCTTGGTATCCAGGTGTAGGGTCCCAAATAATCGGACTCCGGAACCTATATCCTAACCAAGATGACCCTGCTCTCAAGATAAATTCACCGTAGAGGTTCAAGCGATCGGTGACTAACTTAAAGTTTTCATAATTAAATGGTTCCCTGAGTTGGATATTCGGATTAGAGATCTGATATCGAAATTTAACCGCATCAATGGCAAGGTATTTAATAGTGAAAAATTATTATATTCCCTACTGATTGATTGCTATATGAATGGGTCCTAATGCTTCAATCATGCTTGGAGTCCCCATGAGGTTCATATGTCCCCTCCACAACTACACTAGATTTCTAGGCTCAACTCTTACCCATAAGTCTAATCTTTTTTCTTGTCTTTGGAAGGCATATAGGCTTTAAGCCATTTGATTTGATTAACCCCAAATGAAATAAATTCTTGCAATTGGGTATCCCCAATAAAAGGGTCGGGGTTCTGCTCTGTTTCTTGGTCCAACAAAAGGTTATGTAGATAGAATTCACACAGTAATCTTTGAACCTTACCCCATAGTGCTTACAAAAATTTATAAAATAATCAATGGTATTAATTTGTATAGGGGCTCCTGCTCTGATAGCTTCTATTTTCAATTGCAAATATCGTTCCATTAAAAACAAGGCATAATTCTTAGCAGGGGCTCTACATGCTAGGATGTCAGTGTACAAAGAGCATAAGGTATCCATCTGCTTGATAACTATATCTAACCTATGAGTTACCTTTGCGACTTTTTCTTCTTCCTTTCGCCATCCTTCAAAGGCCTGGCTTTCGAATAAATTGACATTCCTTAGCTATTGTTGTAATTCTTCATACCTTTCTCGAGGAACCGTTTGTTTTGTGAGTTTTTCTGCTGCTTGTTGAGCTTGCATCAAACTCTCTCGTCGGGTTATCGTCCTCAGATCACTATCCCACATGATAGTGGTAACCAAGAGGTTCACTTGAATCTTCTTATTGCATCGTCTCATGTTTGTGGTTCGCATTTCATCAGAGGGTTGTGCCTCTGTCTGCATTTCTTTGTCACAGACCAATATATCTGTTTATACTTCAACATGGGTAACAATTGAATGTTGTTCCTTTTTGTTTTGAATAGTAGACTACTCCTCAACAAGGTTTTGAACAGCAAACTGCTCTTCAACAGGGTTTTGAACGGCAGACTGCTCCTCCGCAGAGTTTGGAACAACAGACTGCTTCTCAACAGGGTTTTGAACAGCAGGGTGGACTCAAGTCCTCTGAACCTTTTTCTTGAGGGGTCTTGCCGAAGTGGTTGCATGTCTCCCCCCTGAAGTCCATTTTACCCTCTTCCTCATTTTCAAAATCCTGATCTGTTGTCGAAGTCGAACTATCACATTCAGTAATCTTTGTTGTTCTTTCCGTAATCTCTTAATTTCTTCTATCTCCTTAGAAGGAACAATTGTTTGTTTACTCGGGCCTAGACTATTATCTCGGTCAATTCCCTGGTTTTCTCCTTGGGGTGCTCCTTCGCTGCTCTGCTTGGGTTGCTTAGGGGTAAGAACCCTAGCCGGTTCTGTTATTTCCTGGGTGACTTCTTTTTCCACCCCCTCTTCTTCTTGAATTTCTTTCGGGGTAGTCTGGCTAGGAATCAATTGTTCCTCCTCTGTACCACTTTTCTCTCCTATCATACTTTCATCATGAACAGGCTGATTCTCTTTTTCTGCTTCCTCGTCATATAATTCTTTAGGTGCATTTTTGTCCTGAGCAAAATGCTCTTTTGGTTCTTTTTCAACATGGAGGTCTGGCGGGCTGAGAAGTTGGGCATATTCGCCCATATTGGCCAAAATTTTAGTCAATTCATCTTCTTGAAATGGATTTTGCAATGGGCTATCTTCGCGCTGCTCTGTTTCTTCCTCCTCCTGCCCAGGTTGCTCAGTCATTTCCCCTTCCTCATTTCCTTGCATTCCTTTCTCATTCTCTTCTCCTTCTAATTGCGGGGGTTGCTCATCCCCTGAATTGTCTATCTCTAGCAGTTGGCTAGTATCCCCTTGGAAATTTTCCAGTCTCCCTTTAATCCGTGCCAGTCTGACTGATTTCCTTCATTTCAATGGTCTATCTTGTGTATTGGTGGCATGCTTACGTTTTGGGGATGGCATAGTCAATCCCTCGTCTATCATGGCAATTAGCTCTTCCCAGCTACTCTGTTGTTGAGTGAGGCTATGGCTAACTATCAACCGTATTAGCCCATGGTGACTTACTACTGGTTCTACATGTTGTGCCTTTTTCATGCTTCGGGCAACATCATGAAGTAATGAATTTAAAAATGCAGGTAAGTTTACAGAGCATTTCTGTTTTAATACGACTAAGAGTTTAAGGTGTCATGGTCTTACCATGTCTTTCCTACCTTCACAGGTGATGTAGCTCTGAATGGTCTTCGCCAATTCTTCCCACGGCTCTTCTCATGCTGCTGGTAGAACCCCCTTTCCTCTAACTGTCAGGTTCTAGCCTTCATCTTTGAATGTTTTTATGATATTTTGCAATCTATCCTTCTTTAACGTCCACACAGGTCCAATGGCTGGCAGTCCCGAGACCTCTACAATTATGTCATTGGTGACTACTACGGTCTCCCCCTTACTGTGGAGTGATCTTCTTGCAAGTTCTGCAAGAATTCTATTGCTACGATCTCAATAAATTCCTGCAAACGATTGAGATAAGTTAACCAACCTGCTCTTGCCAGGATTTCCTGTGCAGCATCAGAGACTGTCAATACCTATGGTTCTCTCAGAATTGATCTTACTCCCATGCTTTTGGTTTCACTGTAAAATATCAGAGTATGGCAGTGGAACAACAGACTGTTCAAACTGTTGGAACACAGAGAAACTAACAAAACTGCAGGACTCGCTCAAATCCTGATTCACTTACTAATTTCCACAGAGCATACTACAGAAATGGCTTAGGAACAGAAATCCATGCAAATAAAAAAAAAAAAAATACCGTTGAGCCATGCTATTCCCAAGTAAACAATTTCCCGAATAGTAATCTGACACGTATACTAGTGAATGATGAGGTTAACCTCCCCCCTGCAATGTGATAGGCTGTCCTTGGCAGTGAAATAAGGGAGCGGCGTGTCGATCTGCCCTGGGACAGAGTCATAAAGGAACAACGTATGGTGGCATGCCATGTTTACAAAACGAGCAGGTTACCGAAATCGAGGTGTATAGTCGGATCACTTAACAAGTAAGAGACTACTGTGATATGATTCGAGGCTGGGGGGATAGGACAACTGACGTGCACATAGAGTATAATGCAGTCATTGTCAAATTTTCTGTCATGATTGGTTATAATAGATTTACATGTGTTTAATGGTTTGGGAAATAATATACATAATCTTATGTGACATATTACAAAGGCATAAGAGATAGAAGGGTGTTTATGATTACTACTGGTGTACAAGGAATGTGACTTCAATACCATTAATAGAACTCTGCGGCCAACAGGTGTCCATAACCTTGATAGAGTTGTTTGTTTCACCCATGGAACAATGATCCTTTATGTATGCTTAGGAAGTGATGTGCGGTGTCAAAATGTAGGCCATTATGCTGGCTTGGTGACCAGTTTAGCCATAATGCCATTCACCAGGAAGGAGTGAAAGGTGGGCAGGCCGGCTCATGATGAGACCTCCTATTCCAAGGACTCTTTGTTTTTTGATGTGCCTCTTGGACCATATCCCTGGTGTGGTGGCCATAGTGGAAATTCCACTTCACTTTCTTCCTTATGATCATGGTACACTGGCTCTTGATGAGACCCCCTATCCTGCATTTGACAACTTATATAAACAAGTCATATAAACATCATTTTTCTTTCTTTTTTCTTTTTTTCTTTCATAAAGTACTTTCCTATTTATACACAAAGGGTGGTTCAACACTCCTTAAGAGTAGGAATGGTGGAAGAAGTCTTAACATCTCAATAGAAACATATAGACCCTTTGTTCTTATTCCTAAATAATAATCAAAGAAGATTATGAGAATTTAAAAGGAACCAACATGATAAAGATAACCAATCATATCAGAATTAGTAGAAGAATGACAGCGAAAATAATGGATAAGTGTGTCCTTCTGTCTTTCCTCTTACCAATTCAGAGAAATTTCTTGTAAAAATAGCGATTTTATATACTTTACTGATTTTAGTATGCGGTCATTTTGTATCCATTGCATACGTGCATAGTTGTGTTCCAAAAGACTTGAAATAGCAGGAACAGAAAGCATCTTTAGATTGGAACAACGAGGAGAGCAAGCATAAGTAAAAGGAATACGAGAATGTTGTTATTTCAAGAAGGAAGAGAAAAAGAATACAAGTGTTGTTCCTTTGAAAAAGAATAGCAGAAAATGCAAGAACGCAAATGTCGTTCCTTTGGAAAAGGAATAGCAGAAAGTCAAAAGTGTTGTTCCTTTGGCAAAGGAACAACGGAAACGCGAATGTCGTTCCTTTGGAAAAGGAGCAACAAAAATCAAAAGTGTTGTTCCTTTGGAAAAGGAACAACAAAACGCAAATGTCGTTCCTTTGGAAAAGGAACATCAAAAATCAAAAGTGTTGTTCCTTTGGAAAAGGAACAGAAAAAAAATGCAAATGCCATTCCTGTGGAAAAGAAATAGAAAAAATCAAAGTGTTGTTCCTTTAGAAAAGGAACAACAAAAAACGCAAATGCCATTCCTTTGGAAAAGGAACAACAAAAATCAAAAGTGTTGTTCCTTTGGAAAAGGAACAGCAAAAAACGCAAATGTCCTTCCTTTAGAAAAGGAACAGCAAAAATCAAAAGTGTTGTTCCTTTAGAAAAGGAACAACAAAAATCAAAAGTGTTGTTCCTTTGGAAAAGGAACAGCAAAAAACACAAATGTCGTTCCTTTGGAAAAGGAACAACAAAATGAAGGTGAAAAAGGAACGACAAAATGAACGGCTGACTCCAAAGGTGTTGTTCCTTTGGAAAAGGAACAACAAAACGAAAATGTTGTCCCTTTGGAAAAGGAATAGCAAAAACAAACATCGTGCACATGAATGTTGTTCGTTCCAAGAAAGAACAGCAAAAACGACAATTTCGTTCCTCTTGAAAAAGGAACAACAGAAAAAAATGCAAGTGTTGTTCTTTTTGAAAAAAAAAAAGGAACAACAAAAATGATAGAATTGTTGCTACTTCGAAAAGGAACAACAAAATGCTAATACACAAATATGTACAGAAAATGATTTAACAAAACAAAGAAATTATGTACAAAGTGTAAAAACAGGTGAATCCCTTAATGAATCACAGGTGAGGAAGTTTTCTCCTCCTCCAAAATTTGCATGTCGGAGTCTTTACGTAGTTGCTGATAAAAGGACTCCCGAGTAAGTGGTTTACGATATAGTCGAACTCAATGGTCGTTTGCCTTGAAGGTTTATCCAGATCCATCAATGGTGGTTAGAGTAAGGGTGCCATTATCGTGTACCTTTTGGATTTCATACGGCCCCAGCCAACGAGTCTGAAGTTTCCTGGGAAAAACCTGAAACTTGGAATCGTACAAAAGTGCCCAGTCTCCTTCGCGGAAGACTTTATTTTTAATGAAAGCATCATGCCATTTAACTCGTTGTTGTTGAATTAATCTAGTGTTTTGGAGGGAAGAGAGCCTAATTTCATCTAGCTCATTGATTTGTTCTAATCTATTAATCTGTGCCTCATTTAGATCTAGGTCGACTTCTTGTGCTATTCGTAGTGTTTGGATTTCAAATTCTATGGGAAAGATGGATTCCTTCCCAAACACCAATTGGTATGATGAATAACCAGTAGTACCAGTAGTGCTTCTCCATGTTGTTCTGTAAGCCCACAAGGCTTCTGGTAGTCTTGCAGCCCAATCACGTCTATGTGATGCAATGGCTTTTGTTAAGATTGCCTCTATTATTTTATTGATGCCTTCTACTTGACCATTTGCCTGTGGGTGGTATGGAGAGGTAATTTTGTGCTGGATATGATAATTGTTTAGTGTTGTAGCAATCTTGTTACCAGCAAACTGTGGTCCACCATCTGTAATTATATCTCTTGGAAGCCCATAGTGCACAAATATATGGAACATGAACTGTATGACAAAATCCTCTGTAGCTCTCGGCAATGCCTCTGCTTCAACCAATTTGGTGACATATTCTGTTGCCACCAAAATATATGTTTTCTGGTTTGAGGATGGGTTAATTGGTCCAACGAAATCGAGGGCCCATCGCTCGAATGGTTCAATAACTAGTTGTGGATTCAGGGGCATTTCATCAAGCTGACCAGGGCGTCCTACTCTCTGACAGCTGTCACAGGCTTGAACGAACTTCCTTGCATCATTGAAGATTGTGGGCTAATAATACCTTGTTTGCAGGACCTTATGCCTAGTTCTGTGATCGGCGAAATGTCCGCCACATGGTTCGTCATGGTAGGCTTTTAAAATATCAAAAATATCATCCTCATGGATGCATCTCCTGATGTGCATATCTGTCCCTGTATGGAACAGGTATCCCCTAATCGAAGAAAATCGAGCACTTCGCTAGACAATCTATTTTCGTTCATTGGGGTTTAGATGTTTCGGTATTTTTCCTATGGCTAATTAATTTGCGACATCAGCATACCAGGGTGTTTTAACGGTGACAGCAAACAAATGCTCATCTGGAAATTGATCTTCAACTGCTACTATGTCCATTGGTTTTGGCATTCACGAGAGAAAGTCAGCTACAAGATTTTCTTTTCCAGGTCGGTCCTTGATTGTAATATCAAATTCCTGCAATAAAATCAGCCATCTAGTTATTATTCCATTTGTGATTGGTTTATTTGCTAAATATTTTATGGCAGAGTGATATGTATACAAGATAACAGGATATCCAGTAATGTAATGCCTGAACTTATTGACATCATGTATTACAGCTAGAAATTCCTTTTCAGTAACAATATAATTTAATTCAGCAGGAGATAAATTCTTGCTAATATAATAAATTGCATATGGTTTTTTATCTTCTCCCTACCCAAGGACTACTCCAATAGCTGTATTTGAAGCATCTGATGAAATTTGAAATGGCAAGTCCCAATTTGGTCCTCAAAGGACTCGGGCTATGGACACAAGCTTCTTCAGATCCTGGAAAGTACATTCACATTTTTCTGTCCAAAGAAAGTCAACATTACCTGTTAGTGCATACAGAGGAGCAACAATATGCGAAAAATGTTCTATAAACCTTCTATAATAACCACAAAATCCAAGAAAACTGCGTACCTCTGTTTAAGTGGTAGGAGTAGGAATTAGCAAAATTATTTGAATTTTAGCTGGGTCTACCTATATGCCAGCTACTGAGATATAATGGCCTAGGATAAGTCCTTCAGTCATCATCATATAACATTTTTCATGGCTCAAACAAAGCCTGGTGGCAATGCAGCGCTGTAGGACTCTTTCCAATGTGTCTAATGCTGAGTCAAAATCATCTACGTGTGGTGTAAAGTCATCCATATATACTTCGAGTCCTTCATTTATTAAGTCTGAAAATATGCTGAGGATAGCCCTTTGAAATGTGGCAGGAGCATTGCATAAGCCAAAAGGTAGAACTCTATAGGTGAATGTTCCCCAAGGACAAGTAAAAGTGGTTTTGTCTTGGTCTTCAGGGGCAATCTGAATCTGATTGTATCCACTTAAGCCATCTAAGAAAGAAAAGAATTTCTTTCCTACCCAAGGGTCTAATACTTGGTCAATGAATGGAAGGGGAAAGTGGTCTTTTTGTGTTGCTTTATTTAGCTCTCTATAATCTACAAAATCCTCCACTTTCCATTTTTCTTTGGTACCACCACAAGTGGAAAGACCCATTTACTATCGGAGATAGGGTAGATAAAGTTGACATATAAAAGTTTTTGAAGTTCAGCTTTTACAACATCTTTTAGATGAGGATTAAGTCTCCTTTGTGGTTGGCGAACAGGTCTCACATCCTTTTCTATGTAAAGGTGGTGTGTACATAGCTAAGGATCAATTCCTTTCATACCAGGGTAGTCCCATGCAAATGCTTCTTTATATTTCCTCAATAGTTGGGTGAGTTTCTCTTCTTGTTCGAAGGTCAGGTTGGCATTAATGTTTAAAGTCTTTCCTGACTCAATTTCTACAATTTTGCTATTTGAAACAGAAATAGTGGGTATTGTTTTCTTGTGTGTATCTTTAAGAGGATTTTCTTCTAATTCATTATCAAATGCTGCTTCTATCATGTGACGTTGTATGTGGGATTTGGTTTTAGCTTGGCTAATAAAATTGTTAATGGCATCATCTTTTGTTTGGTCTTTGAAATCAAGTGCCTATTTTATAGTTAATGGAGATCTAATATTTTCGGTGAGGTATGATACAGGATGCTTGTTCGTTTTTATTATTGTGACACTTGGCTACGCTGGAGGGTATAAGGCTAGGTTCTTAATATTTTCCCCTCTCGTTATGGTCATATTGCTTTGTCGGCACCCAGTGTAAGCATCAGCAGTTGCAAGCCAAGGTCTACCTAAAATCAATGGATGTCCATCAAGTCAGTTTTTGGGGTTTATTATTAGAAAGTTGGCTGGATACTCCCAGGAGTCAACGGATACCATGACATCATGTAGTGTGCCCTCTGGCCTAACCACGGATCGGTCAGCCAATTCTAATAAAGTAGAGGTCAGTTCTACTGATGTAATGCCTAGTTTTTGGCAAGTGGTAGTTGTTAAGATATTAATTGCAGCTTCTAGAGCAACTATGGCATTTGAGAGGGTTTGACCATAGATTTGTATGGTTACTATTTGATTTCCTGGGTCTTTGTATTTAACGGGTGTTTTATTTCCTAATAATAAATCGGATAGAGTGTCAACTACTTGGACTCTTGGATTGTTTGTTATATTCCTCCTTGGTGTCTTTATACATAATTATTTGATAGTCTTTGCATATATCAGGATGTCTTGAATGGCTTGGAGGAATGGAATTTTTATGTACAGATTTTTTAATTCTCCTAGAATGTCAAAATCAAGATATTGTATGGGTCGAGGTAGAATTAATCGTTCTGGGAATGGGGGAGAGGATGCGGTTGCTTGATTATGGATTTGTTGTCTATTCACATCCTCTTCTTGTGGGGGTCGTTCTGTAGGTAATTGATTTTTACTTTGAGTTGTTTTATCTCCCTCTGTTTCGATGATACGCCTAGATCTTAATTGAAGGTCATTACACTCCCTTAGATCGGTCCCTATTTCTGGTGTTTCAATTATTTGGATAGATTGGACTGGTCTATTATTCGAATTAGGGTTGGGTTGGGTGGGAGTTGTGGTCTTAAGTTAGGCTGGGGTTTTTTTTGTAAGGCTAGCAGTGTAGGTTGAGGGAGTGGGATGGTTCCTACTGGCTTATTCATTGGTCTTTGCCAGTTTGTCTGCCAGGCTGGACTCTGTGAAGTAGGGGGGGTCCATTGTGTTGGATATACATTATTTTGCCAATATGGTTGGGTATAGGAATAGTTTGACCAATTAGGTTAACTTGGTTGATTCGGCCATGGAGATGATAAAGGGAATGACTGTTGTGACCAATTCGGGAAAGGAGGTTGATTTTGCTACATTTTATTATATTGTTGAGCATGATATTGTGGAGGTTGAAAAGAAGAAGCCGGATCTGAAAAATACCTGATTTTCGTGGCTGCCATTGACGGCGCTGATTGAGTAGATACACTAATTCTGGCTCTCCTTCTGCTTTCTTGTATACTGCTTTCAATCCGGGAAGTGAGGGAAAACTTTCCATAGAATGATCTTTCATACAAATGGCACAAACTTGGACTACATCTAACGGACACTCCTTATGGTTGTGTTTTTTCCTGCATCGAGGACAGAAGATTGCCAAATTCTATTCTGCCTCCGCTTACTTTTGTTTGTCCTGCATAATATCAAGTTGTGTTGTTAGTGTCCCTAATATATCAGTTTTAAAATTTTCTAATAAATTTCCAATTTCTGCACGAGTTACTCCTTCTGCCGAAATTCTATTATCTCTTACAAACCAATCATGTTCTACCGGTTTTAGTCTTGTGCTACCTCTCGACCTCCTGATACATTGATTAATAGTGTCAACAAAATTTTCCTAATAAATATCTCTTTTTCCCATAATATTTAGTGTTTCAATCCATTGTTCCTTCATTCCCCTAATTAATGTTGTTTTTAATACACTATTAGGCAAGGGTAATGATGCATAAGGAGATCTTTGAAAACTATACTGGAAACGTTCAACATACTCCTCTAATGTTTCATTTGGTCTAGCTACCATCTGGAATATTTCATCTTTTAATTCTCTAGATGTGCAATAGTCCTGATACTTTTTTAAAAAAGACTCTTTCATTTGATCCTAGTTATTTATAACCTCACCATCTAATCCCATAAACCATCTTAAAGCATCCCCTTTTAATGTAGAGGGAAATAATTTTAGTTTCTAGGGATCAGTGGTATAGTCATATCCTCTACACAGCACGTCAAATTCAAATAGGAATACATCTGGATCCTCTGATGTAAGACCGTGGAATGTAGGGATATGCTGAAGAGGAATTTCTTTCATAGGTTCACTTGTTGCAGTATCCACAATGCAGTATTGCAGTTTAGAAGTTTGGGTGTTTGGTTGGTTCTGGACCATTTGGTCAAATATATGCCAATAACCTTCTGGGATATCTAGGAGGGTATTCCTAGGTTGTCGAGGGGAAATTGCTTTAACAGGAATGGCCTTGACAGCACTTCCCTTATCTAGGATAATGAGAGTACCTAATGTCTGAGGGGATTCAGCTTCTTCAGCTTCGCTATAAATGATTTTTACAGCACTTCCCTTATCTGGACTGCTTAATGGATGAATTACCCCAAGAGGAGATCTTGGTTCTTCAGCTTCTCTTGTCTCTCCTCTCCCTTCACAAAGGTTGCTAAGATTCCCTTCTTGCAATGGTTCTGGGCTAGAATTTCCAATTTCTTGAAAATCTTGCCCTTCGGTTTGACTATGCACCTCAGCAAAGGCTACAGATGGTGATCTTATGGCCTGAAGGGAACTAGTAGGCTATCTAGAAGCAACTTTTCTAGGTCCTACTGAAGGCTGATATTCTGCTTTCTTAATGATTTCATCTATAAAGGTCGATCGCCAAGGGTCACCGGCCCCTTAGCTTTGTCAGTCTTGGGTATAGGGTTGGGATTCCTTTCTAGCTTTTTCTGCTTAGTCATGCAAACAAGTCATCTGCTAAGTTCTACCCAAACAAATAGCAACAAATCTGCAGGAAAGTGGGCAGGGGAGCAGGGCTATTACATACTCCACAAGTAGGTTCTTACCTTCCGTCTTTAAAACCCAATTCATTCCTAGCAGGTTCTTACACTACTCTGAAAAGGGACAAATGGCTACACTCTTTCCCTGGCAACGACACCAAAATGTCGAGTCATAAAAAGGGTCTTTTTCACCTCTAATTACCTCACATTAGTTTGTCAATCCAGGAACATTTTGTTATTTCAAAGAGTGTCTCAGTTTGAGGCTATCATTTGTCAGAGTAATGTTAGTAGTATAGTGCTCAAAATACAAGAGTAAATGGATGCTTAAAACAAGATCTAATTACAGTAAAGCACTCTAAAGTGAAATCATGCATTCAAGAAACTAAGCAATTTATTAGTCAAGGGTCCAGTAACAGTAACTCATCCCTCTATAAACTGATGTAACTAAAGACAATCAAGGAACTAATCATCAATCTGGGGACTAGAGAACAAATGTCAATGTCCACTACAGTTTCAGATCGTTCTACACACCAAAGCAATGATAACGCAAATAATAAAGAAATGGAACAACAACTAGGAAATGTAACAGCAACTAGGAAATGGAACAACAACTAACTCTCATGAACAATAACACCTTAATCGTCAGAAATAAGTACAGCAATCGTATCCTACAGAAATCAGGTAGCAATCTTTATTCTAAGGATAAATCGGACAGCACACAGAAATAGAATGGCAACTGATTAGCAATGAAACATAGAACAGTACTCAAAGCCAAATGCAAGTGCATGATAACCCAAGATAAATAACACACATAGCACGCCTTAAGAAAAGTAGTAATCTGATTTCGATACCACCAATATCAATCTTATTTATCAGGAATAACAATTGTAATCCATAATGGAACCGCAATGCCAGTTGAACTGCAATCACAATCAAATGTAAACCATAGATGAATACATCAATATGAATGTTACAGCACAGTTACTCTGTAGTTTAACGGCAACAATATTATGTAAAGACCAACAATGTCGTATCAACAATTAAAGGAACAGTAATGCATTGCAGGGTCAATATGATGTTTCTGATTCAGAGAATGATATTACTCAATCTAACATAAATCAAATATAGCAGAGTTGTGATGTAAAATAACAAGACATATCAGATTACCGGACAAAACTGATAAGGAAAACCACGCACAAACCAAAGGTAATAGTACAGGAGCAAGTGTTCCACCAGGGCCGGGCCCTTAGCCTCCAGGGATACACTGCCTGAGATTATTCCAAGATCAAAGATGAAACATCAACCAGGTTTATATTAACGCGTTAAAACAGAATTACAATGGATCACTTCTCAACGAGAGTCGATGATCAAAGTCTCAAATTTAGAGAAACGTTACATAGAAAAATGACAGTCCCCCCCCCCTTGGGCTAGCAGTGCTGCCCTTTTTATAACAGCTAAGGTGGAGATATTGATGATGCAAAAATACTTAAAGCAGCGATCCCTCAAGATCAAAGGATCCTGAGGGATTCGCCAATCTGTTAATTCCTGGTTATCCCTTTGCTTTCTTGCACCAAGTCAATATCTCCATTTTCTTTCCCTAGCTGATATACTTTAATTTGGATCGCCTTGTTTGCATGTGGTTCCCTGCCAAAGGGACAACAGTTAACTTGGCGCTGTCTCTTTCTTCGGAACAACAATCTTTCGTTTTTCCTTTTTCCTGCATAAGAAATGGCAATTATCAGTGTTTCCGTGTTTCATAGAAATCCTGCAGATTTTGTGATGATTTCTTATTATCTACCTAGTTCATGATGCAAAGGGGCTGTAAGTTTTAATGAAAATATGCCAAAATAATCAACAAAAACATACCTTCTTTAGTACTCCACACGCAGGAGGTCAAAGTAGCCCCTCGGAGCCCCGGATCGGGAAAAGGAGGTGGATTTTGCGCATCACTGGGCAAACAGGGCCGAAGTGGGGGAAGCCTGAGCACTTAGACACATGGTGAACCGAAGAACTGTGGGTGGAAAAGGAAAAAAGCGCTAAACATGCAAAGGCAGGACCCATGCTCTAGAAACCAGCTGTATTGATCAGGGTGCCCTCAAACAATAAGAGGTTTTGGAGGAAGCGGAGTGATCCAACTCAACGATCAACGTGTGGCAAGCAGAGGTGAGAGAAAACTGCCATTGATTGCGTGTTATCGGTTGAGAAAGTCAACCGCATGGGACGTGCGTATGGCATCGAATCTGGAGGCCCCAGATCGGACGGCTGAGATCAAACCCGATGGAAGAAGCGGAATCAATGAAGGAATACGCTGCATTTTAGAAGGATTTGGAATCCGTTTGACCACCACGGTGGAGGAAAGACTTCATCCACGATGTAACTGAAGAAATGAACCGACGAAGTAGGCTGGTGCTATTTAGAAGAAGACACATGGCCACTCCCTAAGCATTCATGATGACGCCAAACAAGGAACTCCAAGCACAGCTGTAGAAGGTGAACCAACAGAGGCGGAAAAGGAACCAAACAGGAATTGGAAAGAATGGCTAAATCCATGAACAAATGCAAAATACACAATGAAGTCGGAGAGATAAAGAAAGACCAGAATCGCAAGACGAGGATAGAATACACAGAGAAAGAAGACAGTGAAGCAAAAGCAAAAAGAGACAGAGGGCCGAGCTGACCAGCAGTGGTGTCGAGCACCAGAGAGCTTGAGAAATTCAAGCCATCCCATAAAGGAATCTGTCTGGGCTAAGCACGACATTGGGCTCTTGCAACTCTAGACCAGAAGGTCACAGAGCTGGTAGGAAGAGGAAGAGTCTGTGTACTCCAGTGGCTTGGGGAATCCAAGAACCACCCTGCCAAGCAAAACATGCTTCAGGAGAACTCACATTGAGTCCCTGTGTTGTAATTCTCTGCTTAAAGGCGTAATAAAACAAGGCCACCACTGAAAGCTGGACTGGAGACACAGCCCTAGAGAATAGGGTGAACTTCTTATTAAAATTGTTTGTTTCTTTGTGTTTGCTTACTGTATTTCTCTACCGTCTTTCCATTTTATTGTCTGTGTATTGGAAATCTAATCAATCCATTACTTCAATAAGACAGAATACACACCAACACATGAGTCTATAATACCTTTAAACAATAAATCTTTAATTAATGTCACTCACAGGGTGAATATCAGATCAAGTGGTATTAGAGCTCTAGGTTGTAAGGTTAGAAAAGCTTGTGTTGGGTTAGCTATTGAATGCTCACTAGATCAAAGCTCAAATTAGGAGAAGGAGAGTTGGTCAAAACTAATCCTGAAATTGGGAGAGTCTATCCTTGGAAGACAATGTCAGAGGAAGGTTCTATGGGGCCAGATCCTCAATTCTTAGAGAGTTTCCTAGCTATAAAGTCCATGGTAGAAGAAATGTATAGGGAATTTAGAAAGCACAAGGATGAAGATTCATCAGGTTCTAAACAAGATAAAGAAGAAGATGAGTCTCATTCCCATGACCACTCAAAAGGAAAAGGGAAAGAGGAAAGCTTTCTCACACCTCCTAATAGCCTTGTGCATAATAAGAAAGCATCTTTGATTAAGCTAGTTGTTAAATTTGATTTGCCTGTATATGATAGAGAGATAAATGCTGAAAAGTTGGACAGTTGGATTAGACAAATTGATGTGTATTACAGAGTGCAGAACATCAATTCAAACAAGAGTAAAATTCAGCTGGCAAGCCTACACCTAGGAGGCATTGGCTTGGTTTGGTGGGAAGGCAGAGCACAAGCTGATATGAAGAAACATGGTAAGACCATCTTTTTCTGGAGTGAATTTGTTGCTTCAATCAACAAGCAGTTCTATCCATTGACCTACATGCAACAAGCCATGATGAGTTGGCAAACTCTTCGGCAATTGAAAGGGAAAAGTGTGCAAGGTTATACTCAAGAGTTCAGAAAGATAGCATTGATGTTGGGTATCTCATTAGACTCACCAGAGACTCTTTTGAAGTACATTGGTGGTCTAAAAAGCTACACGAGGCATACCATCCTCATTTTTAATCCCACTAGTATAGATGAGGTATCTGTACAAGCTACTCATCTAGAAGCTAGAGGAAAGAATGGAAATCCAGAAGTTGGGGGACCATCCCAACCCACTGTAAGAAAAAGTAAGGAGAAAAGAAAGCAGAAGTGGAAAGCAAGGAAGACTAACACCGCACAGAAAGGCAAAGCTTCATGAACTCACTGTAAAAAGGAGGGGCATGATGAAGAGCGTTGTTGGATTCTGCATCTAGAGCTGAGACCTAAGAAGTATGAGGGAAAGAAGAAGAAGACTGATGCAGCTATACATAAAGATTTGGGGTCAGACTCGAGAGATTAAACAATCATTGTAGCCACAGGTATAAAAGGTAAGAATTATGAAGCATCTACTAGTAATTCTACTCAAACTATTATTGATGAAGAACATGAGAGAAAAAGACATGAGCTTTTTCATATTCGATTTATTTCCAAACATCAAAAGATTAATACTTTGTTTGAGTGGCTCACAAACAAATTTGATTTCTGAAGCAATTGTAAAGAAATTGGGATTAGCAACTACACCTCACAAGAAACCATACCCATTATGATGGTTGAATGATAAAGCACAACTACAAGTGACTAGACAGTGCAAACTCAAGTTTTATTTTGGGTCAACATTTGTAGATGACGTTGAGTTAGACATAATTCCTTTGGATATATGTGGAATTTTTTTAGGAAGTCCTTACTTGTGTGATAGAAAGGCTATTTTCTATAGAGTTGAGAAGAAGTATCTACTTGTTAAAGATGGAATCGAATACTTTGTAAGAGCTCACAAGCTCAAGAATAATTATACTCTCACAAATTCTAGACAGATGAAAAGAATGATAAATTCATGCAAACAATTCTTATTAATGGTTGTAAAGGAAAAGAAACCTGATAAAACCAATGTATTTGAGGGTTGTAATGCTCAGCAGCAAGCTGGCATAGAAAAAATTGTTTCAGAGTATGATGTCTTGTTTCAGGAACCTAAAGGTCTGCCACACAAAAAGGAAATAGTACATGATATTATTTTGCAGCAAGTTGTTCCATTGCCTAACATTGGGATGTATAGGTTGTCTGCTTTAGAGAATGCTGAAATCAAGAAGTAGGTGTAGGAGTTGCTCGAGAAGGGATTCATTAGGCCTAGCACATCACCATGTGGGTCACCAATCGTTTTGGTGAGAAAGAAAGATGGCTCGTGGAGAATGTGCATTGATTACTGAGCACTGAATAAGATAACAATAAAAAATCGTTAACCCTTCCTCGCATAGATGATCTTTTAGAATCAATTGAAGAAAGATGTATTTCACCAAGCTAGATTTGCACAGTGGATACCATCAGGTCAAAGTTGAGAGCAAGATGCATGGAAGACTTCTTTCAAAACAAAGCAGGGATTGTATGAGTGGCTGGTTATGCCTTTTGGCTTAACCAATGCTCCTGCTACTTTCATGAGATTAATGAATGAAGTACTCAGACCTTTTCTTGATTATTTTTTTTTTGTGTATCTGGATGACATTCTGATTTTTAGTAAAACGTGGGAAGAACACTTAAAGCATGTTAAGAAAAACATTAGATATTTTGAAAAGATAAAAACTTTATGTTAAACTCTCAAAATGTGAATTTGGAAAAACATCTCTAAATTATTTGGGTCATATAGTAGGGGGTGGTGAATTGAAAATAGATCCCTCTAAAGTGGCAGTCATTGTAAACTGGCCTAAACCCAAGTCTGCTACAGAAATGAGAAGCTTCTTAGGAGCAGCACAATATTGGAGGAAGTTCATCTCTAATTTTTCCTCAATTGCAACTCCTTTACATGCTTTGACATGATTGAACAAGGTGTTTCAGTGGGGAGGCAAACATCAGAAAGCCCTCGACACCTTGAAAGAGAAGATCAGTACAGCACCTATAATAGCACTGCCTAATCTACAAAGACTGTTTGCAATCCAAACAGATGCCAGTGACTATGCCATGGGAGCAGTGTTGACACAACACGGTAAACCCATAAGTTATCATTCTAAGACTTTTAATCCTATAGTAGTTAATTATACTACATATGATAAATAATTGTATGCATTAGTTCAGAGTGTGAAGAAGTGGAAACATTACTTAATGGGCAAAGAGATAGTAATACATACTGATCATCAACCACTTCAATATCTACACTCCCAAACTAAGTTGCAGCAATCAAGGCATTATAGATGGATGGGTTTTCTACAACAGTTTCATCTAGTCATCAGATATAAAAAGGGCATACACAACAGAGTTGTAGACATGTTATCTAGACCCATGATAAATGCATTTACTATACTTAAGCATAATTTTGTACTACATGAGAGTTACATAGAACAATATGCTCAAGATATAGACTTTAAAGATGTATATGCAACTTTGAGTCAAGGCAAAAAGGTAGAAGAATTGGAATATCAAGTGAAGGACCGACTCTTATACCATTGTGGGAAACTCTACATTCCACAAACAGAAAGAGTAAAGATAATTAGGGAATCACACACTTCTTTGATATCAGGTCACTTTGGGGTAAGTAAAATGGTTACACAGCTGCAAAGATTTTGTTATTGGCCGAAAATGAATGAGATAGTTTCTAGATATGTAAGAGGGTGTACTATGTGTGCTAAAAGCAAGCCCAACAATAGAAAACTAGGCTTGTACACTCCTTTTCCAGTTCCTTCTCACCCTTGGGAAAGTGTTTCCATGGATTTTGTTGGAGGACTATCTAAATCTAGGAAAGATCATGATTATCTATATGTGGTTGTGGATAGGTTCAGCAAAATGTGTATTTTTATACCTTGTAAAAAACAGATTATAGCTAAACAAACTACAAAATTGTTCTTTGAACATGTATGGGTTCATTTTGGATTACCCACTTCTATTGTATATGATCGAGACACCCGATTTGTGGGGAATTTTTGGTCAAGTCTATGGGAACTGATGGAAACCCAACTGAAGAAAAGCATAGCTTTCCATCCACAAACCGATGGCTAGACAGAAGTAGTTAACATGACAGTGATCCAATTACTCAAGGGATATTGTAGCAAACATCCTAAGCTTTGGGATGAACATTTGTGTAACATGCAGCATGCTTACAACAGAGCAAAACACTCTTCTACACAGAGATCTCCTTTTGATACCTGTTTTGGTTTCATACCAAGGTCTCCCTTGGGTTTTGTCTTTGGTAAGGATACCATGGTTGGTGGACACAGTGATGTGGACAAGGAAACTAGGTTCATTGTACAAATCCAGGAGATCCACCAGGAAGTACAGGAACAGTTGGAAAAGATCCAAGCGAAATACAAGGCTAGGCATGACAAGCATCAAATGGAGCATAGTTTTCAAGTTGGAGACTAGGTCTGGCTGTATATCAGCAAGGACAAGATGCAAGGTGAAGGTAAAAAGCTAAAGCCTATCAGATATGGACCTTTTAGGATACTTGAGAAGATTGGTGAAAATGCTTTTCACCTTGATCTACCAACTTACATGCACATCTAATCAGTCGTAAATACAGATTGCTTGAGATTGTTTGAACCTTCAATGATTGAGGATCCTGAAGAGCAAAGTCAATTGCCTTCTATTAATAACCTGCTACCCAAACATCTTAATGAAATGCAAGAAGACACAGTCTTGCACAGGAAGGTGAGCACGACATACAGAGGAGATGTTGAGTACCTCAGAATTGGACTTAAAGGTTTGAAGCCGAGTAGGGCAAAGTGGATTGAGATTGGACAAGTGAGACAACAGTATCCTCACTTAGTCGATGCTTGAAATAAAAGCAACTTTTGGTGGTCCAAAATCATTTTCAGTGGGAAGGTCATGATCTAAATTGGATCCATAAAAGACTGTCAAAGAACCATGGTTGTATCAGGTCGGGAAAAATCCCTAAAGAATTCAGAACCATGATAAAAAACACCCCTGAACCAGTGGCAATGGCAGCTAGAGTGGAATGACGAGGACCTCGGTCAAAGCGCGCTAACCGAGGCCCATGGAGACTATGCAGGAGGTCAAAGTAGCCCCTGGGAGCCCTGGATCAGGAAAAGGAGGTGGATTTCGATGTGCGATTAGCACTTAGCACTAATTGCGCATCGCTGGGAAAATACGGCCAAAGTGGGAGAAGCCCGAGCACTTGGATGCATGGCGGACCAGAGAACCACAGCCGGAAAAGGAAAAAAGCACTAAACATGCAAAGGCGGGACCCGTGCTCTGGAAACTAGTGGTATTGATCGAGGCGCCCTCAAACAGTAAGAGGTTTTGGAGGAAGCAGAGCGATCCCACTCAACAATTGACATGTGGCAAGTGGAGGTGAGAGAAAACCATCATTGATCACGCATTATCGATCGAGAAAGTCAACTTCGTGGCATGTGCATATGGCATCGGATCTGGAGGCCCTAGGTCGGACGACTGAGATCAAACCCGATGGAAGAAGCGGAATCGACGAAGGAATAAGTCATGTTTTAGAAGGATTTGGAATCTCTTTGACCACCACGGTGGAGGAAAGACTTCATCCATGACGTAACTTAAGAAATGAACCGACGAAACAGGCTGGTTCTGTTTAGAGGAGGACACGTGGCCACTCCTTGAGCATTCATGATGAATCCAAACAAGGAACTCCAAGTGCAGTTGCAGAAGGTGAATCGACAGAGGTGAAAAAGGAACTGAACAGACATTGGAACAAATGGCTAAAACCATGAATAGATACAGAATACACAGTGAAGCTGGAGAGACAAAGAAAGACTAGAATCCCAAGAGGAGGATGGAATACACAGAGAAAGAACACAGTGAAGCAAAAGCAAAAAGAGACAGAGGGCCAAGTTGACCAGCGGTAACATCGAGCACTAGAGAGCTTGAGAAATTCAAGCCATCCCATAGAGGAATATGTCCAGGCTGAGCACCACATTAGGCTCTTGCCACAGTAGACCAGAAGGTCACAGAGCTGGTAGGAAGAGGAAGAGTCTGTGTACTCTAGTGTCTTGGGGAATCTAAGAACCACCCTGCCAAGAAAAACCTACTTTAGGAGAACTCACATTGAGTCCCTGTATTGTAATTCTCTACTTAAAGGTACAATAAAATAAGGCCACCACTAAAAACTGGACCAGAGATGTAGCCCTGGAGAATAGGGTGAACTCCTTATTAAAATTGTTTGTGTCTTTGTGTTTTTTTACTATATTTCTCTGTCGTCTTTCAATTTTATTGTCTGTGTATTGGCAATCTGATCGATCTGTTGCTTCAATAACACAAAACACACACCAGCACGGGTCTATAATACCTTTAAACAATAAATCTTTAACTGATGGCACTCACAGGGTGAATATCAGATCACAAATGAACTGGCTTGATTATTAGCATACTGGTAGAGTTTGTTGACATAATCATCTTACCTCATTAGCTTGTCATTGATGAATAAAGGACTTGGAAGCCCTTTACTTTGTAAAATGCTAAATTTCCCCATAAATTCATCTGTGTCTTCTTGCATATTATTACATTTGTGTTCCAGGTTTTACATTAAAGTCCTTTTGGTCAGTACTTTCTTTATTTCAAGGATAGTTCCAGTCCTATCCTCGATGTTTAACTGTTCTAACTGATACCTATTTCTGTTGTTTAGAAAGTTTATCAATCTGATAGCCTTTTTAGGCTTCCCTCCTAGTTCTTCCTTAGTTTTTTCAATCTCTTGGACAATAGCTTTCACCAAGTCAATTTGTTCAAAAATGATTTGAATTGATGACCAAATATCATTTATTGATTCAATGATATTGGTCAATAATATCTTTCTGATGTTAGTCAAAGGCTTTTCAAATGTAAGATCCTTTTATAGTGTCTTAACCTATTGAGTCAAGCCTTTGTTTTTCCTTACCTCTTCAGCAAAATTAAATTTTGACACATCATACTTTTGCTCTAAAGTAATTAATTTCTCCTTTACCTTTTGCAGTTCAGTGACCTGGAGCTTCATTTCCTTCCTGGACTTGATTAATTCTTCTATGCTTTGATTTGAAGTGCTTGCCTATGATGTACATGTACTTGTTACTTCTAAAGTTTCAGTTGTTGCCAAAGGGACATTTGGTGCTAGACCGGTTGCCAATGTAGAAGGGACTACTATAGAAACCACTGGTACTACATTTTGAGGCTAAGAGGTCGACTCACTCTACCTGCTTTGTAGTGTTTTCTCTAATTCCTTCTCTGTCTCCTTTAATTACTCATTTAGCTTGAGGACCAAGTCCATAAGCTTTTCTTCGTTCTTCTTTTCTATCACTTCAGCAATCCATGGATGCATGAGTGGTGGCAATTTCAACTGCTTTCTCAGGGTAGCTATATCTTCATTCTTTTTCTTTGGGTTATGGCCCAACTTAGTAATCAAATATTCTAATGTTTTAATTATGTTGTCTTTTTCCTGTGAGGAAGCCTTTTCTAGTTGTAGTTGGGCAGTAGTGTTGTTCAGTGAATTCTCCAACCTATGTGCCATCATGGCCTTGCTTGTCAATGTAGAATAAACCATTTACCCAGTTTGCTTATGCAGTTTTATCTAATATATGGGGTGGATACCTTTGGCTAAGACCTCAAAATCAGTTTTGAGGTAGTATGCAATTGATTTGGGGTGCTATACTGTAGGCTTTAAAAAGCTCATCTGCATTTTCCCTTCATTGATGTCATAAGCTGACATCAACCTGGTTTAATTAGTAGGGGCCATCTTCAAGTATTAAGTGTAGGGTTGGGCCTTCAACTGTTCATTTTTGTCCTTTATCTCCTTAAAATTTCCTTTGATGTCTAAGGTCTTGTCAGATGAAGACCTAAAATATGAAACTTCGACACTCTTTTGTCGTTCAAGCTCTTGCCTTTGTGAACTGGAAGGTGTCCCACCTATTGGGGATGTATATAGACTGTCTCCACCTTCTTTTCTTAAACTCCTTGTTGTTTCCTCAAAGAACGCTTCCTCTGAATATGGATTTAGCCTGTGCCTCTTAGCACCAGGATGGTCTAAAGGACTGCTGGTAGGGGTAGCTTCTTCCTTGTCTCTTTTTAAGCTCTTTTCCTCATTCAAAGGAGTCTGCAAAACTGGGGGATCTATCATGTTAACCTGATCTAGATGTGATTGTGGTGGACCCTGTACTTCAGAGATTTCAGGCTGCTCTGACATCTATGGTTGATCTAATGCTGGAGTACTTGTTTCTTGATCCTTTTCCTATGGTGGTTCTGTAAGAGGTGTAATAGTTCCCTGTGAGTGCCTTTGAGAAGTCTCTGCTGTAGAGGCACTAGGTTTTGGTATTGGATTCTAAGCAGTTTCAACTGGTACCTGTTCACAAGAGTCCAATTCAAGTTTCTTTTCTAATTCTTTCATCACATTGTCTACATCAACCTGATCACTATCCATTTCAACTAGATTTCCTTCCCTCCATTCATCCATATTTGCATATTGCTTTACTTCAGTTTATGTTTATGTTTCATTCTCCTATCACAAATGAAACCTTGTGGGTCATATCTCCAAGCAAAACTTTTGCTTAATCTCATTCTTTCTAGGATTTATCCTGCTCTATTGGTTGTTTCTCTGTTGTTGTAGACCAATAGGCCTAGGTGGTCTTTAATTCTTAATTGTGCTTTCTTCTTGGCCTTGGTGAAATGAGTTTGATTAGAGTTTAGCATTTGCCTATAATATTCTAAGGAAAACAACCTCATAGGAACATACTTTGGTAGTTTGAATGGAGGGAGTTCACAACCATAAATTTTGATCTCTATGTAATTCTGGTACAAGTACCAATCACCTATCTTGTACTGTTTAGACAGCTGAAGGATTCTTTTGATTTCATCACTAATCCTAGGAGGAGGATTTCCTGTTAGCATGGGGGTCACTGGGTGGACAAAATGGTCAATAAATTCATTGTATGAATATGGACCAGGTGAATCATGGAAGATATAAATCCAAAAAATAACTAATCTGGGATTGCCCTTTGTATCAAGTTTATTGACAGAAAATGGGAATTGGTCAAACTAATAATAAAGGAAAAGGTGATATATGATTGTGGAATACTTAAATACCATTTCATTCTCTAGTCTCATGAACTGGTCATGGATTTTCTCAGCAATAAAAGTAGAATAGTTATATTTAACAGCAAGAGGCTGAACAGGGGTAAAAATAGACATTAAAACTAGGGTCAATTCATCCACATACTCACTAGTATTGAAACCCATGACTACAACTATCATATTGACTATGTTGTTACCTATCTATGTGAAGAAAGATAACATATAGGGAGGAGGATCTTTGGTTTCATGATGTTTATCCATAAAAGTCTGCTAGAGGTGGCTGATTTCAAACTGGGACAATTTAGATGATTTTTCTAGTAATTCACCAAGGGAAATGGGGGTGAGGTCTTGACTAGGCTAAAACTGAAGCATCTCATTGATTGAATCTGCAGTAACTGTGAAGAGAACTATTTGATTGGGGGACATTATTGCTCTGAGGATGGGATTGTAATTGGCGTGACATTGATGGATAATGTCAGGGAAAACATGCACAAAGGGGAGCATGTACCTTGGGAGATTTGATTCGCAAAGTCCTATGGGATCAGATTTATTCAGGTAATTGTCCTAGCATTGACAAAATACTTTCCAATGATTTTCTTTAGTTACAAGGTCTTTTATTTGAAAATCTTTATCTGCTAAGGGTAGATAATCCAAGTCTCGATGACGGGTAGTGATAGGCACTACATTGAGGGCCACAGGGGTTTCCATTCTGGTTCTTGTGGATTTAGATAGGAAAATGGGGTTTTCAAGTGGAGTTGGTGAAAACAGAGGGTCCTGGAAGTCTTTAATTCTGAGTTCAGCAACTGAATTATAATGAATTTTTGGTTTTTTCAAAATAATTACAAAGGAAAGCAAGTATTTACAGGGTTTCTTGATGGAAACTAGTAAATACCTATTTTTAGTGACGGGAAATGGAATGTAAGTTCACTGGGTGTGAATGGCAAAACTGGAGCGGTGTCGAACTTCAAGTTTAAGGGTGGCTGACGGTTGGGTGTATGAGCTGGTCGACTTCAACATTCAGTGTGCATGCATGCGTTTGTGGAATAAGGATGAAAAACGGTTTAACTTTGTTTTTATACAAAGTCAAAGCTTTTGGCAGGTTTGGGATTTGGACAGATGACATCAGCAGAGAAGTGATTTGATGTTTTGTCGATAGTGGGAGGTGGTAAGCGGTTTTCATCGCACTATTAGTAGAAGGTAGGTGGTATTTGGGCATGACCGCATGATTCCATACATTGTGTGACACGTAGAGATGGTATTGTTCACTAAACCACTTGCCATCATGCGCTAAAGGTCGACTGCAAAGGCCTGTGTAATATGTGCGATAACCGTCGGATCTGCAGGATCCGATCGGACAGTTGTCAGGGAGGTGAAGTGGCAGAAGGTTAATGGAGGGCAGGCCCAATATAATTAAAGGAGTTAATCATATCGGGGGCGTTATGATTGGTCCAAAAAGTTAATAATTAATCGAGGGGATTAATTAATCCTTGTTTTAGCATGGCGGGGGTTGGATTTTTAATTAGCCATGGATTGGTTAATTAATTCCATTTATTGCTTGATTTATGGTTATATTTAACCGAGGGGCGAGATATATAATATTTGGGGTTTTTGTATATTTATAATAATACGAGAATGGGTAATGTTTCTTTATATAGGGGAATTACATAATGATATGAATTAGTGGTTAATATGACTTTGCGAAATGCGCTCTAAGTTAAAAACATTTTCATCATACATATTTAAAACTTAGGCTAAGTGAATATGAAGGTTTATACGGAGGGAGTTTTATTTTTCCTAAGTAAAATAGAATTTTACTTAGGAAAATATTTATTAGGGAAATGAATAACTTATGAAGAGGAGTGAATATTGATGAAGGGGCTCAAGCACTTAGGCATTACAAATTATTGGGCCAAGGGTCCGATCCCTCCAAAGTCAGATAAATTGTCTAAGCCCCTCTAACTTTGGTAATTACCTTTAGTACTTAGGGAATTAGTGAAGATTTAGCAAAAATGACTAGAGAAGTTAATTATTTTTTACTTTGCTTGCTTGATGTGTCTTCTGTTAGAGTCGGTCTTGAGCCCTCCATCAGCGATCAAAACTCTTTGCAATTTGCATAGGTAGGTGTCTCATCAGTGTCAATTTTTGCATCCCGTTAGGCATGCCATAACCCTGATGGAGGAGCTGATGTGTTTATACCCCTCTTGGCATTGCTGGTTTTAAGTCATTTCAGTCATTAAAGCTCTTTCAAGCTTGTCTTGTCTTCTCTTGAGGTCAATTTCCTAGGTCTAGGGTTTTGGTCAAAAATGTTACAAGGTCATGTGTTTGAAAGTCAATGAGTGCTCAGCAAGCAAGAGGGATGATTTTAAAGGTGTTTCTTCGCAAATTTCTATCTTGTACAGTTAATTTTCACCTTGGATTTAAAAACCCTGTTTTTAAAGCCAAGGTCATTTTTCAAATTTTTGTAAAAGTGGTGAAATTTCAAAAGGCTTCTAAGGACAGCATGTAACCCTAGCTCCCTTTCCAAGATCCCTCAGATGATATACCTGCAAAAAGAATCAAGCAAAAGCACTAAATCAGTCAATTTCAGGACAAAAGGAAACCAAAAAGACAACAGCTTGTAAAGTTTAAAGGTGTCATGAAAAAACATTAGAAAGTGGGTTTGGGCATGAAATTTTTTCAAATGAAATATATAAAGGCCCAAACTCCCTCCTTGCACTCTCATTGTGTATTCATAACCCTCGCAAGAGTGATTGGGCGCACTTCCAAGTGAATTGAGGCAAAATCGGGCTCAAGACAGGTGCGCGACATGTCAAACTAGGCGCGCGACATGTTGGGTTGCGCGTGACATGTCAGAGGGTCTCGCAGAGTGTAATTTTGCAATGCGCGCGACATGTTGGGAGGTGCGCGACATGTTGGGTATGCTGCGCAACATGTTGGGTATGATGTGCGACATGTTAGGCCCTCTTTGTAAAACTACCTGCAAATCCACCAAGGAGCCATAAATCGCCAAAATTCGTAAGGCAGGCCCTCAATCTTAAACAATTCTTGCTTGCCATGGTTAAAGGAAATCATGTTTGCATTCTCAAAGGCCTTCCTTTGCAAATGAAAAACTCCACTTTGCTTTGGTTTAAAGTTGTCCAAATGGAAGTCCATGTCATCATTTAGCTGAGTGTATCATGATTCAGAGGGTTGTCATCATCATATTAGGTTTCATTGGGTCATGTTACACCTTATCCATGCTTCAATTGTGCCTAGGCAAGGTTCATTTCTCTCTCCTAGGGTTTTGAAGGAAATTTCTCTTGGACGGTCAAATCAATGGCAAAACTTGTTTCCTGATGTTCATACACATTCCCCTATCCTTAATGTACCTTATCAAGCGCTTCCCAACACTCAGATCCCCCAAAATCCTCATTTTTGCACAAACCCTAGTTTCTTGCTACAACCTAGCAATTTTCTAGGTTGGGCCTGTGTTTTTCCCTTTTGTACCCCTTCCCCTCAATCAATCTCTAAGATTCCACTTTCCCCTACTTCCTAACATCCCTCCCTACTCCCAAAAATTTCCTCAAGAATTTAGAAGCCCCTTATCCCCTTCATTTCGCTTCATTTCGACCAAAACCCTTGTTCCACACATCGGGATAAGTTTAACTAAAATGATGTTTCTGAGAAATCAAATATGATTTTTTCAAACCTGAGAGAGGTTTTTGTCCAAAACATGCCAAGGAAGAAAAACCTCCTTCACTTTTTGCACAGGTGTCATGGTTTTAAAGAAATATCAAAAATACCGGCAAGAACAAAGGTGCTCCAAGGACGGTTGGCCAAAGCAAAAAAACGAAGGAAAACGCCCGATCCACTCCAAATTTTAGCCAAAGCCTCTTTGACTGAGCATGGTACTTGATTGGGGACTCCCAGCCCAAATTTCAAGAAATTTGGAGAAAATTTTGTCATTTGTGAATTTTTTGTGCCAATTACAGGTTTTTGCTCATTAACCTGTCTCACCCCCGGTGAGACGCGTCGTCCCGGCAACTCTATTTGACAAAAACTAAACATTTCCAGATTTTTTGTGCAAAGTTACATATGCACATGGATGGACTTGAGATTTTGTCATGTTTTGGGCCTCCAAAAAGTCAGAAAACATGCAAAATTTGACTTTCTGCCACCTTTTTGAACTACAGAACGCTGTCTTGGGAGAATTGAGTTTTGACAGGGCAAATGAACTCAAAATCCACAAATTCCAGTTGGGTTGGAAAGTAGACTCACAGACCTTTCCAACAAGCCTATGCTTGCCCAATTTTTCCACCTTCAAGTGCCCCAAACATAGCTCCAAAGGCGCGCGACATGTCAGGCAGCTACGCGCGACATGTTGGGCAGTTTTCACAGGAAATTCATCTACAGCTCAGGAATTCGCCCAGCTTTGACCAGTTTTGACTTGAGATGGGATTTTTCACCCTCTTTGATGTAATTAATGTATTTTCATGTTACTATGACACTCATTTACCTATTCTATAAGATTCATGCATGAAATAGCAAACATTTAATGAATGGATTGGTTTCCTAGTTTATAGAGGCAAGTTGTTTTGACTGCCTAGATTTTAGTGCTAAGTTTAGAAGTGGTTGAAACAGCTCCTAGAAGGATGAGCTCAACCCCTAGAGGCAAGGAACGGTGTTAGATTGCCTATATTATGTATTTTCTTAGTCATTTTCAGGGGTTGGAAGGTTGGACTCTTGAGGGAGAAGCTATCATTGTATTATTTCATTGTATCTCTGCAATTTTTGGGTAAGGAAGACCAGGGTTTTGCAGTCATCTTTGGGATTCTTGTGGACTCATGTGTTGATGGTGTGTTTCTCAATGTTCTTGTAAGCTTTTTTATGTGATTCAT
Source organism: Pinus taeda (assembly GCA_000404065.3). NCBI lineage: Eukaryota > Viridiplantae > Streptophyta > Pinopsida > Pinales > Pinaceae > Pinus > Pinus taeda. Next base: position 27,167 of record APFE031431891.1, on the reverse strand, counting down.
TTCCTTTATTTACTTCTGCACATTAAACAAATGAAGTGTTAAAGTAAGAATTCATGCTTGCCATGCTCTGCTTTTAAGTTTGTTTAATTTAAATGTTTTCTATTGTCTAAAGAGAATTCAAAGTTATTGTTTTCTCTCTTTAGCTCTCTCACCTGTCATTGCTAATCATCCACCTCAATTAAAGGCATCAATACTGTCTCCTACCTCGCCCCAAAGAACCCCCTGCAGAAACTGTGTCCAATCCCCGCACCCAAAATTGCCATCCCCTCAATTTGTCACCAAAAACCCTAAAAACCTCAAATCAACTCTTTGATCAGTTTACTAGCCTAATATCAATGTTACCTTATTGGTCATCTCATCTATTGGAGATTTTATGAGATAAGAGAGCCTTCTCCTGCCCCGTAGGGCTAGCTACGAGGCTAAATGGTTTGATGTAGCCTTGAGGTTTACCTTTCTCACCCTGAGGTGAAATTTCAAGCGCTAACATACTGGCGACCATACTGGGGAGAACAAACTTATCGTTTGCTCATTGACATGTTTGTTTCATAATTCTTAGATGGAGTCTGAAAATACGCCAGGTAGCCTTCGAACACGCTCTTGTTTTACATCAGCGTTAGTAGATAAACGCTGCTTCAGTCAATCTCCGTGAGCTTGTGAATACAACACTTCATTGCATTTTACCCCAGTACATGTATCAAGTTCAGATCTGATTGTTGATGGTGGACAACGATCAGACACTTGACAGGCTGAAATCATTCACCTGGCGACTCTAAATCAGTTTTGAGATCAGATCCAAAGACTCCAATGGAGGATGATCCCGACCAGCAGAAACATGAAAGGACAATATGGACAGATCAGGTATTCAAGTTGGAATTGCATCCAAGAAATTTTGTTCTTTGTCATAAATTATTTCTTCTCTTTTCCCAAGAATGTAAAAAAGGCTTTGCAATGTATACTGTATTTGAGAAGAGATCCTCGGCCTGCAGTTGATTCTTTCCCTTTGAAAAGTGTGAAAGCCAAAGATTTGCATGCCTTTGAGCTTGATCAAGATCCTTTTTCTGAATTTTGTGATGACCATCTTCAAATTGATGAGCCCCAAGCAACCAAGACTAATTCTATACCTACTGTACATACCCCTACACCTTGTAAAATTCCAAATCGGTATAAACCTCTTGTTTTACCTTCTGTTCTCCATGCTTTCCCCAAAAATTATGATCTATACTTGCCGAGGTTTGATGGTGAAAGTAAGAATGTCAAAGCTGAGCAACATGTGCAGAATTTTGAGAATTTTCTAGATCTTTTTGCAGTTGATGAAGAAGATGTTAGTATTAGGCTTTTTGCTCTTTCTTTCCAAGCCAAAGTGAAGAGTTGGTTCAAAACCTTGCCTGATGCGAGCATCTCAGATTTCTAGCAGTTTGTCAAAGTTTTTCTCGATAGGTGGATGATCGGGCATAACCTTTTCTTGATTATAGAAGAGTACAATCAGCTGAAAAGACTACCAGGGGAGACAGTACAACAATTTTCTGCCAGATTTAATCAAGTTTATTATTCAATGCCAGCTGATGTAAGGCCTACTCCTAGATCTGCTCTCTTGCACTATCCGGGTGCCTTTGATCCGGAGATGGAGTTTCAGTTGAGAGAAAGGGATATTGCAATACTTCACGAGATGCAAAACAGTGCAGTGAATGTAGAGGCGCATCTGCTGATCCGAAGGGCAAGGATGAAGGAAGAAGAGATGAAAAACATAGATCCGGCTGAATCAACATCTCTAGAGATAAAGCTTGACAGTTTGGTAAGTGCAGTAGAAAAGATGATGGACAAGATTAATGCAAGGAATGATTACGATGTTCAAGCTCATGGCTCGCTGCTTGAAGAAGAACGAGTTGCTGATCCAAAACGTTTTGTTTCTTATCCAAGTAGTCATAGTGATTGTTTTATAGATCATTGTGAAGAAGAGAGAACTGTTGATATGACATGTATGCTTGATGATATGTTTTGTACTGATGATTTGCCTCAGTATGATCAATATGATGATGATTATGTTCTCCAAAAAGAAGCTAATCTTGCAGACGAACCAGCAGCTCATTTATGGGAGGAAAAAGTTCATTTTCAGCAGCTTAAATACAATGTTCAGCCATCACATATCAGCTATGACATTGATGAGGAAAGTGCAGCAAATTTTGAAGTAAATGAAGCATCTTTACCATTTTGTTTTGAATCATTTCAGTTTTTGAAGGGTAGATTGCATAGTAAATCTTCAAATGAACAGCCTATAACAAATCAGCAATCTCTCAGCGTTAATGTTGAGGACGAGAAAAATAACAAAATTCTTGAGCAGCCTGTAGCATCAGACTTGCAGCCACCAAATGAAATTGAAGGGCAGATTACAGATGAAGTTGTGGAAGATGATATGATGATGCCGGAAGATTCTATACCCTTTTGTTTCGAAGAATTTCAGTTTATAAGGCAGAATCTTCATAAAATCTCTCAAGAAAAAGATGAACAGCTAGAAGGATGTCATACATTTTCAATGGATACGTTGCAACAGTCTTTTCAAGTTTTTCATGATCCAATAGCTGATGTTTTGGATGAGGTTTGCAGTCAAATTCTTTCTCCATTAACTACATGTGAGCTTGAAACATGTGCTGATATGAATTTGATCCGGCAGCCAGTTTCTTTGTCATTTTTAGAAGAGGTCTCGTCACAAGGCCCAGATCAAAGTTTGCGTTCATGGTATGAGAAAACGAGAAGTAATCTATTAGATGAGCTAAGTTCCAGTGTGCTTGAATTTCATGATCCTTATGTAGTGTTTTTGGAGGCGGATAGAGAATTCATATCATTCAATGGATCTGTTTCTAAGTTGTCATGGGAGTTGCCTTTCAGTAGTTCTCTCTTGTTGGTCATAAGTGAGAACTTGCGGAGTTTTCAAACAGCAGATGAGATACTTACTTGGTTGCATTGGTTGTTTCATTTCACTTGATCAGGTGATGAATGAAACTGTTAGAGTAGGTTGTGATGAATAAGCTCCACTTTGAGCATCATTTTCAGTTAGTCGATTGTGTTTAAGTATTGAGTCAGT
>APFE031431891.1:0-20952 GCA_000404065.3 Pinus taeda | reverse complement strand
TGTATTATTTCACTGTATCTCTGCAATTTTTGGCTAAGGAAGACCAGGGTTTTGCAGTCGTTTTTGGGATTCTTGTGGTTACATGTATTGATGGTGTGTTTCTCTATGTATCTGTAAGTGTGTTATGTGAATCATTTCCTTTCTTTTCCTTCTTCACATTAAGAAAACGAAGTGTTAAAGTAAGAATTCATGACTGTCATGCTCTCGTTTTAAGTTTGTTTAATTTCAATGTTTTCTACTGTTTAAGGAGAATTCAAAGTTATTGTTTGCTCTCCTTAACTCCTCACCTGTCATTCCTAATCATCCACCTCAATCAAAGGCATCAATATTGTCTCCTACCTCGCCCCAAAGAACCCCCTGCAGAAACTGTGTCCAATCCCCGCACCCAAAATTGCCATCCCCTCAATTTGCCACCAAAAACCCTAAAAACCCCAAATCAAACCTTTTGATCAGTTTACTAGCCTAAAATCAGTGTTACCCTATTGGTCATCTCATCCATTGAAGATTTTACTGAGATTGACCGGAGAGAGCCTTCTCCTGCCCCGTAGGCTAACTACGAGGCTAAATGATTTGATGTTGCCTTGAGGTTTGCCTTTTTCAGCTTGAGGTGAAATTTCAAGCACTAACAGCATCAATCCAAAGAAATGGATTTTCTTGAGAAGATTAGTGAAGGTTCGAAAAATGTGTCCATAACTACGGTCAAATTTGTGATATTAACCTGTGAGACCCAAGAATCCCCTCAAACTCTTCAAGGTTTTTGGTTGGGCCCACTGTTGCATTGCCTAAATATTTTTTGGATCAACCCTCACTCCTTAATAGCCCACAATGTGTTGCAAATATTCTATTTCTTCCATGTCAAAGGAACGGTTGGATAATTTGACAAATAGTTTATGATCTTGAAGCAGTCACAATGCCTAGTCAACATGTTGAAGGTGAGTGTCCCATGTTATGTTGTAGATTGGAATGTCGTCAAAAAAGAGAAGAACGAATTTTCTAAGATACGGTTTCAGAACGTGGTTCATGAGGCTCTGAGAAGTGGATGGGCATTACAAAGACCAAATGGCATGACTAGTAATTCATAATGGCCTTCAAGAGTTTGGAAGGTTGTCTTTGGAATGCCAACTTCCTTCATACATATTTGGTGATAGCCTGAGCGAAGGTCCAACTTGGTAAAACATTTGGTACCATGCAGCTCATCAAGTAGATCATCAACTACTGGGATAGGAAATTCTATGCCTTGATTCAAGTAGTGAAGAAATGGGTGCCCTGTATATTAGGTAAAGAAACCATCCTCCATATTAATCGCTAATCTTTAAAATACTTACATTCCCAAAGAAAGATCCAAAAACTAAGATACTATAAATAGGTTGGATTTCTACAACAATTCCAATTAGTGATCAAATACAAGAAGGGTATAATCAACAAGTTGGCTAATCTTCTATCTAAATATCCAACACCAAAAGTCACATTTCTAGGAGTTCATTATATGCATGCATTTATCCACCCTTAAAGCATAAAAATAAGAGTATGTAAAAGATGCAAACTTTAAGGGGGGGTGTCGATATTGTGAATGACATAAAGAAAAAGAAAATGTTGATTACTTCTGAGATGGATTAGTCTACACATCGGGAAGCTTTTTTTAATCAGGGAAGAAAGCTTTGTTTAAAGTTGTGTGTCAATATTTGTGATGACAATAAGATCAACAATAAAAACCCAATCACATCCAAGATGTATTACTCTACGACATGAAAAAGCTTTGTTAAATTGAAGGGAGAATCACACCTCGAATGTCGCTAGTCATTTTCGTGTCAAGAACACTTGTCTAATTCATAGGGGCATGTTTATTGGACCAAGATGCAGGAAATAGTAAATTTTTTCAAATTTTATATTTTATGTTCAATTAGCAAGCGTAGGAACAAGAAAAAACTATATGGTCTACTTCCAATCCCTACAATGCCATTGGAAAGCATATCAATGGACCTTTTTGGGGGTTTGTTGAGGAAAAGAGAGGACATGACTACATGTATGTGGTAGTAGAAATGATCTTAATGGGATAATTAGTTTTTTGTACTAAATTCCTTTACAAATTATGTTAAAAGTTCTTAAGGATTCATGAGGTTAATTACAAGTTTAAACATCAATTTTGAGTGTTTTTATGTAAATTTTATGTGCAAATTAACGCAAACAAATGACTGGACAACAACATATAACATACATGAACATCACCAAAAATAGTATCACAACAGCACATGTTGAAGGAGTTCACCCCGCCTGGGTTATGTCTCCTTGGTCCAACTTCCAATGGCTTGCCCCTCTCTATTATGCTAAAAAATGTGAATACATCAATTTATAATGCTTAGATAGCTTTGAAACTTGTTCCAACAACTCCAGAATGCCCAAAAATGCTTGTTTACCCTCTTTCAACTTCTGATTTGGTAAAAAAATGAAGAACTTATGGCTTCCCCAAGTCCTTCTGCTAATCGCACCGCAAATTCCCCAAAATCCAGCATCATCCTACAATTTCACCTGAAATTGTGCTAATGGAGTGACAATTTCACTGATTTTCAGGCGAAATTGTCAGACGCGTTAAATTACCTCTAACGCCTAAAGTGTAAATTTTGTGGCCATATGGGGGCCACATGCCCGGGGCTAAGGCAAATATATTGCCCCCTCTAGCCAGCACCCGTGCTCCATTTGCTGGTGGACGTATGGGGTGGTGCATCCAAAGGTTGGCCCCCATGGGCTGGGACTTCCCCAGAATGGCATAGATCTAATCTTCAAATAAATGGCGAGTACTATATGGTTAAGAACTTCTCTAATGGCGTGTTGGCAGTTGGCTTGGCTTGTTGCTTCATGGTCATGGGTTCGACTCGTGCTAATGCTGCTTTGACCCTTGACCATAACTTTGGTTGCCACATGGTGGCCTTTGGCTGGGCCATGTGTCAGCCTGTGGTTGACAACAAAACCACCCAATCAAAAACCACTAAATGCACCCAATGAGATCATGCCACTTGGCATAACATGATTTGACAAAGGCCTATTGACCAGTCAAAGTTTCCAGCTTAGCCTGCATAGTTAGCACCACGTCAATAGTATGGACTGTTGATTGGGTTGTCACATTTTGCAAAAATTCCCCTGTTTGGGAAAATGAACATAACATGATTCTGGGAGCATATAGTGTTTGTTTCGCATGAAACAAGTTGCACGAGATTTAGGATGACGAGAAATGCACAATGGTTCAAGTTCCACGCCGATCCAACAACTTTGAATTTTGAGATATTTTTTGAGCACCTGATCAAGAAAGGTTTAGTAAAATGTGTGGTTTGATAGCTTGTAAGAAGAACATCAAAGCACAAGGTGTTGCAAAATTTTTCGCATGTTCACATTTCTGAGGAGCATCATTTTTAAGAGGTACTAGATTCCTCAAAGTATTTTAGACTTCATTGTGAGAGAAGCTTGATATTAAGCTAAATATATTTGCATACTTTTAGTCACATACTAATAGGTGAACAAAATTAGTAAATAAGACATTAGTTTAATGTTTAATAGGTTATATCAAAAGTATCCATGGAATTTGATATAAATTTTATACATACATCATTCTATTAATAAATTTGTCCATAGTTCCAATAGTGAGTCTCCTTTTCGAATTTATTTTGGTTGTTTGCCACAATCTCTTGGATATGGTATATGGATAGCCTAAAGTAGGAGCAATAGCTTGGAGTGATGCATTTAAGGAAAAATGGTTCTAAAGGAGAGGTAATAGCTTCAAGTGATCCATTTAAGGAAAAATGGTTCATCCACATGATAAGGAAAATATATTTATGAATTCAAGAGAAATTAAAGAATCCTTAGGAAAAACACAAGACTAGACATCATAAATATAGCATTAAGAAGATGTTCCGGGTAGGGCACAAAGTTTGGTTGCACCTTAATAAGGAAAGGTTACAAGAGATAGAGAAAAGAGTCAAAGTTGTAAGAAAAAGACCTTTCAAGATATTGGAGAAACTAAGAGACAATGGTTACAAAGTCATTCTTATACCTTATATGTGCATTTACTCATTAGTAAATGTCAAGACCCTAAAACTCTATGAGCCATCCATGGTCAATGAGGATGAAGAGGGCTAAGTCCTGCTTTCCATTGAAGATTTGGTACTAGATGCATATGTATAATTATCAAAGAACATAATTCCACAAAACAAAACCATAATGACTAAAAGGGGTCAACAAGAACTTCAACAGGTAGAATTAAGAGGTTAGCTACTAGCTAAAGCTAAATGATACTCAAGGCGAAAGTTGAGGAATAATTTTCATGTCCTTCAAAGCTAAATATTTTGGAAAGAAAAAGGCTCCTAAAATGGTGAGGAACGATCCAAAAATGATATATAAAAGTGCAATATGAATATATTTATGCATTATTTTTCGATATTTGAATTTGGGACATCTCAAATATCATGTTTTTTTCCAAAATTTGGGTCATCAATTTCTAACATGTTGAGGCTAATTTTTTGGGCATTGTGTAAATGAGGGTTGTCGCAGGCTTCAATCAACCAAGGTGAGAATTGTTCTTATCATTTATAACTTTGCAACACACTATTGTGCACCTTAATTAGGGTCTGTATGCAAATGTTATGGCCTTGAAAAGATAAAAGTTCTATATTCCCCACTATCCAAGTAACAACCACGTTGATTGACCATAAATCAAATATGAAGATATGAGAACATATCACAAATCCAACCCCTAGGGGGCAATTCAATTGGCAACTGTTCAAATCCCCCAATTTACTGATGTTTGTAGAAATGGCATGCATAGGCACTTATAGGTTATAGTGGTAGTGATCGGAATCAACCTTGTGTTACACAAATACAAAACCAACCAAGTTGTTCAAAACATGTCACAAATCCACTAAAGGCTTCTCACAACATCATAGAGATTCCTAAAGAATTTGGAACCCTATAGCTAGCCATAATGCTACCCATTTGAAACTTTGCAAAATGAGAAGAAAGGGTTCATTTTTCACTAACTACTTATTGTTCCATAATATGAGTCGAAGTGTAGAGAGAATACTCAATGCCAAAATGTTGAAATTTCTAAGTCTGACACGTCAGAAATTCCTATTGTGTTATCTAGTTTATTATCTCCTACTTGTTCCTTTCCATTAACAAGTTATTTATAAATATAAATATTGAAATAAACACAAGTGCAACCTCAACACATATACAGATCAAAAACTGAAATAACTAAGACGATCAATCAAGGGACACCATTATTTTTGGACAATCGTCCCTAGAAAAACCCAATGCGGGAAAATTGATGCAGCAAATATGAGGGTGTTATTATTATGTATTTTTTGAATACAACTAAGGTGCCAAAAATGGCTCACCCTTCAAAGAATTTCCTTGGAAGAAGTACCTCTCCTCAGAGACAGATATTCTAGCTGATCACCCACCATATGATCGATCCCACAACAACTACAACAGCTCCTTAGTTGGACAATGAAAGATGCTCCAAGCTTCTCCATTGCTTTGCATCACTCTCCAGGGACTACGTCACCCTCTCAGCTCTAGTCTACCCCACGAAAATCTCTAGCGTTGCCTCTTGTCCCCGCGTCAGCTCTGCTAGCCTCTGCACAACTACTTCTACCTCTACGTCATCCACTTGGCTCTTTGTCTCAGCGCTCCGCATCACCCACGCTAGCCTCATCAGTGTCTGTGTCATTCCCAGCTGCCTCTACGTCAGCCTCCCTAGACTCTGCATTGTCTCTCTGGCACTATCCTTATCTCTTTGCTATGTATTCTCAGCCTTCTGTTGAACTGCCCCTCGCTACAACAAATCACTGGTTCAATTATCTCAGCAAACCCTGCTAAGATTAGATTCAGATTGATCCTTGTCTATTGGAATCTTCTAACCCGAAATTATATTAATACACATTAATATTTTAATTTTCCTAAGTTTATACTTAGGACCCATTTAAAAATATTAAGTATTTTAATATCTCCTCATCCAAGTAGAATTTCTCCAAACGATTTCTGGGTTATTTATATCTCATGTTCTTTAGCCTCTCCACCAATTTTCATGGCTAGAGAACATCCGATGCTACCAAAATCAACACTCCCTCTTAGCAAGGAATGTGCTCCAGTAATGTTTCACCATGGAAACATCACATTGATCCTCCGCACAGTACTTATGCTGATGCTTGGCCTGCTACCTCACATCATCTACACTGCTGCCCATGACACTGACATTGGCACTGCTACATTTGTATTGCAGCTCCCTCTCAATATGTTTCCCATGCTTCCCCTAGCACTGCCATTGCTAACTGTTGCACTGCAACTCTGTTACTAAGAAGTAGGTAACTGAATTCCCCCAAATATTGATATCTGAGTCAGTCTATAAGCCTTGTGAAACTAAAGCTCCCTCTGCTTCTATCCTATGCTCCCTCTCGATTTCTGGGTTATTTATATCTCATTTTCTTTAGCCTCTCCACCAATTTTCATGGCTAGAGAACATCTGATGCTACCAAAAATCAACACTCCCTCTTAGCAAGGAATGTGCTCCAGTAATGTTTCACCATGGAAACATCACACTGATCCTCCGCACAGTACTTATGCTGATGCTTGGCCTGCTACCTCACATCATCTACACTGCTGCCCATGACACTGACACTGGCACTGCTACATTTGTATTGTAGCTCCCTCTCAATATGTTTCCCATGCTTCCCCTAGCACTGCCATTGCTAACTGTTGCACTGCAACTCTGTTACTAAGAAGTAGGTAACTGAATTCCCCCAAATATTGATATCCGAGTCAGTCTATAAGCCTTGTGAAACTAAAGCTCCCTCTGCTTCTATCCTATGCTCCCTCTACTACCACTACGTTGTTACATACACCTCTGTGCCTCTCGCACTATTGCTACCTCTACTGCGCTACCTCAGACTTCTGCACCCAAGAACTGCCTTGCTACTCCACTACACTTTGCTCCACCTGACCCTTGTCATCCTACTACTATCGTTAAGGGCTCCCATAGCCAGATATGATCCAAGAGTTTGGGCACCTCAAGGATCCTGCCCTTAGTATGTAGTCCTCCTGACTACAACTCAATGTCTCCCCACCTCTTCTCTAGAGGTGCATGAGCACTCATGGCACAATCGTCATTAGTCTTGACCTCTTTCTCCGCCTTAGCTAGAGCTTCATTTCAATCGAAAGCCTCTCCCTTATTTTTCTTCCTGGAACACTCGGATGCATAATGTCCCAGCTCCCCACAATGGAATCACTTCAGCTTGGAGATGTCCTTCTTCTTCCTCTTCCCTTGGTATCCTGTAGATTCTAAAGCCACATCCTCCTCCTCCTCCTCCTCTTTCTTGATTCGACTTCCTTTGCCACTACTCCCCGCCTTGCTCATCCTCCTAATCTCTTCCCGGTGAAGAGCTGCCCACATCTCCTCCCAACTAGGAAGAGTATCACTTCCCAAAATACTTTCGACAAATGTCTCCCACTCCTCGGAGACTACATTCATGGTCGTCCTAACCATAAATTTTGGATCTGGTGTAGACCCCATGGAAGTAAGCTAGTTGCAAATATCCTGCAACCTGAGAAGGAATAGATCTATCTGCTCTCCCTTCTGCATATGATACGACTGTAACTAATTCTCTATTAGCATCTCCCGCTACGCAGAAGAGCCTAGGTATAAGGTGGTCAGGGTGTCCAACATCTCCTTTGTTGTGTTCTTTTCAGCAATATGTGGTATGAAATGTTGTTTGACCCCATCTAAGATCATGCACTTCGCCCTTTCCATTGCATCCTCATACTTCTCATTCTTACCTGGTTAACTGGGATAGCCATGGTTCTCAAGGCAAAGTCCTTGATGCAATGTCGATCCAGGACTGCCAAGATCCTGGCCTTCTAGATGAAAAAGTTGGAAGCCCCCTCCAACCTGTCTTGATCCCTTAGTCCATTCATTACCATTTTAGCTCCTCTTATGGACTCCCTATGAGTCTCGACTTCTCTTTCAGAAATCTCCCTCTAAGCCCTGATTTTCCTCCTGGAAATCCTCTGGCCAGTTGTCGAACCACTCGTCTCCAATCCTCCTTGCAACTACAACTCAGATCTAGATTTCTTGGCTAGAAATCCATCAAGGTGGCGACTCCCTCTACCTTGGTTCTGTCTTTGTAGACATTGTTCTGCTTCGACGGAAAAAACATCCCACTAGCTCCTCAAATCACAATCTTCCCACATCTCCCCAAGCCCAGCAACTAAAGAAAGTGAGCCTTTCAGGCTCTGCGCAATCCCGACAACGGTTGAATTTGCACCTCCTAGTCATAGTGTCGATCCTTCCTAGTTGAGAAAGATGACTAGGCATTGTGTAGGTCTGCTCTGCCCCTTCTTTGCTTCTAGGTTGACCCTCCTCTTGGCTTGAAATGATGACGCAGGCTTTGCGTCACTTCCTCTCTAGCTGCTTCTACTCTGGAACAACGTTGTCTCTCGGGACTGTTGTTACAGCGAAAAATTCTTCATATTACTGTTGGTGCCTTCAGTTTTCCTGTGATCTACAATGCTTTGATACCATGTTGAAATTTCTAATTCTGTCACGTCAAAAATTCGTAGTACATTATCTGGTTTATTATCTCCTACTTGTTATTTTCATTAACAAGTTATTTATAAATATAAATACCAAAATAAACACAAATGCAACCTCAACACATATACATATCAACAATTGAAATAACTGGGATGAGCACACAAGGGACACCTTTATTTTTGGACAATCGTCCCCTGAAAAACTCAATGCGGGAAAATCGATGCCGTAGATATGATGGTTTTATTATTATGCAGTTTCTGAATACAACTAGGGTGCCAGAAATGGCTCACCCTTCAAAGAATTTCCTTGGCAAAAGTACCTCTCCTTGGAGACAAATATTGTTGCTTATCACCCACTAGATGATCGATCCCTCAACAAATATGGCATCTCCTTAGCTGGACAATGAAAGCTGCTCCAAGCTTCTGCATTGCTCTGTGTCACTCTCCAGGGATTGCATCACCCTTTCAGCTCCAGTCTGCCCCACGAAAATCTCCAACGCTGCCTCCTGGCCTTGCATCAGATCTGCTAGCATTTGCGCAACTACTACTACCTCTGCATCAGCCATTTGGCTCTCTGTGTCAGCCCTTTAGCTCTTTGTGTCACCCACGGTAGCCTCCTCAGCCTCCATGTCAGTCCCAATTTCCTCTGCGTCAACCTTCCCAAGCTCTGTTTTGTCTCTATGGCACTATCCCTGCTTCTCTGCTATGTATTCTTGGCCTTCTATCGAACTTCCCTTCGCTACAACAGACCATTGGGTCGATTCTCTCAACAAGCCTCGCTCCAAAAAATCGAACTCACTAATCAATTTGGTGTATCTCCAACTAACCCTCAAGCCTCCTCTTATAATTTTTCTTTTGAGTCTTCAACGACCAAGATTAAGTCTCTAATCAATGACTAAAATTTAATTCGGCTTGATCCTCGTCTCTTGGAACCTTCTAACCTAAAATTATATCAATACACATTAATATTTAAATTTTCCTAAGTTTATACTTAAAACCCATTAAAAATATTAATTATTTTAATATCTCCTCATCTGGGTAGAATTTCTCCAAACGATTTCTGGGTTTTGGAGATCCCATGTGCTTTAGCCTCTCCACCAATTTTCATGACTAGAACACATCTGATGCTACCACAAATCAACACAAAACAGATGCAAAGAGATATGAGTAGAATACAACGTATTATAAAAGACTATAATATCCCATGGATTCATAATAACAAATCCATAATAATCGTATATAAATTTCTAATCTATATTATGATATCCATATTATAAAATAAAAGGCATATTATAATATTTATTATAATATAATATGGAAGACATGACGGTTCAGTGAGTATTTTGTTATGGTAAATATTTGTATTCCATTATGTAGTTTTTCTTTTATAATCTATTATGTGGCTTATAAATAAAAGAAGTAAAAAATAAAAATCATTTTTCATAAAAATATTTTTATTTCAAAATCACTAAACAAACAACGAAGAAAAAGCTGGAAAAAACAACAAAGAAAACGTGAGGGAAAACTAAGGAAAAGCTCGAGGTCCCCAAGGGAATGGGAATGAAATCCACACAATAAAAAAGCAACGAAAGTAAGAAGCAAGAAATGGGGAGTCCATTGGACATGTTTTTTATGAAGTCTTCTTTACTTCGAATTTAAAGAAACAAATGCCTAATGGGATGAAGTCTCCTTTGCTTCGAATTTAAGGAAACAAATGTCCAATGGAAATAAGGAATGGGATTCCATTATAAAATTTTTTAACAAAGTCTTTTATTTTTGTTCCTAATGCCTTGTAAGCTTGCATTAAGTCTTCATTCTTTGTTCTTAACTTAAAGAAACCAATGGCTAGTAAGTATGCAATCTTGTAGTAACTGAAACCATCATGGAACAAAACCCAATTTCTTATTTTTAAGAAAATTAGTTAGTTTGTGCATATAGGGAGCACACTTCCCATTCTCAAAGAGCAAAGAATATACATAAAACCCTTTTGGCTCTCCCTTAAATGACTCTGCAAATGGATACGAAGTCCCTTCGATCTTGTCATGAATTTGGCTTCAAATGAAAGTGTATAATGCGAGTTGCAAAATTTGGGTACGAACACCTCACTGCTTCAATAAGAAGTCTCCAAGTTCTCTGGTTCTCTTAGGTCTCCTTTGTGTTGAGGGGAACCACTTTTGGTATATGATAGTTCAAACAAATGTGTTCTTCTCGAGAATACAATAGACTTAGTGCAATGAGTATTCAATGGGGTTGTGTTTGCTTCGAAAGGGTTGGGTTTTTGTTTTCCTTGTAAACTCTTCTTTGTAATAGGATATAATACAATTTTTTTATTAAATTAGCTTATAAATGGTTTAGTCAGGACGTATAGTTAATTTGGCGAAGCTGAAATTTATATGGGAATGAAGGAAATGCTATGGATGCATTAAACATAGTCTCACCAACACACAATAACAAAGTTAACAAAGTACCAAGGTCAATGGCCACGTCTTAGAATCACGTTGCAATTTCAAATACTGTTTTTGATGCAACTTTCAAGTACAATAATGATAAAGAAGTACAATTATAACCATCCGGTAAAATCCTCCCCTCCCAACAAATACGCATGCTTGAGAAAAATGGCGAAGAAAATGGATAAATCTTTTGCAAAAAATTGTTATTCACTAAATTCAACATACAGATCGTTGCTGACCCAGAGAATCACCAACGAAATATCAAGATATTGTGTCAGATTCCGATTTTGCAGGTCGAAGACTCTTTGCGATTTCCAGGTATTGTTTGCACAACCTTCGACCCATTTCTGCCATCTGCCTTTTCATTTCTCGAGGATTTCCTACATTTTTAGAACCTCTTGGCCTTCCTCTGGGAGGCTTGTGCTGTACCTGCAAATCAGAGTGGAAAATATCGGAATCATGGTGAAGAACAGAGCGTGGACTGTGAGGAGGATCTGAGAAAGGAACCGCCTTAAGTGATCCTCCTAAAATAGTAGAACAATGGCCAGGGTTTAACAGCCCATTGACCAATGACATTATAGGGTAGTACGGTTGGTTATGAGAATTCAAATAGCCATGGCATCCGGCCTGATCGCTTACCGATGGCGACATATCTGGAGGAAAAACTGTCTCTCCAGATGACACTAATCTGTCATGTCTTGGAAGAATATTATCATTTTGTGTAAATGGTGTAAATGAACCGTCCAAACCGTCATCCAGGGCCTTTTCAGTTTCAGGTTGGACCAATTTTGGTGTATTCTCTGTATTTCCTGAATTATGTAGCCCCCGCATTTCACTTGTATTCTGATTCTCCAAGTCTTGTCCCTGTTTTTGTCCATCTGCAGATTAGTAAGAGGAAGGATAAGTAAAATGAAATGGTGTGAAGAGATGGTATTAACACTAAATAAATAAAGCAAGAAAGTAAGAACCTATGAGGCGTACAAAACACTTAATAAAGCAAGAAAGTAAGAACCTATGAGGCGTACAAAACACTTAATAAAGCAAGAAAGTCTTAAGAATCTATGAGGCGTACAAAACACTTAATAAAGCAAGAAAGTATTAAAGTCTTATGAGGCTTAGAATAAATGGTTTTTTAAGAGTTTATGAGACAGAATAAATGGTGGTAGTGTGTTTTGTTAAGGTATTTTATAGTATTGATATGGCCTAGGTCAATGGTGACAGTGTGTTTTGTTAAGGCATTTCATGGTATCGGTATAGTCCAAGTCAGATGTGATCTTCACGTGCAATTATCTTTTGATTCACATAAACTAGCAAACAAAAAAAATAAAAAATAAAGCAAAAAAGTATTAGAATGGAGAGTCATTTTTCTTTCAAAATCCTTTATATATGTTTGTATCTATATTAAAAAAGACTATTTGGAAGGTCAAATTAAAACATACATATTTGTATGTAAGCCAAGATAGAGATTGCATCGCGAGTACATTAGTGAGTAATTAGTCAATCATCAACCATCTAAATTTAGCAACTTCACTTTTTTTTAAGCATACTAGTACAACCAAATTGGCAATATTAATGTGGTTGATATAGCAGAGGGCTTCATAAATATAACAAAAAAACTATTGCAACATGAAAAATATTTTAGCGATTCACACATTTCACTGATTAACCATGTATTAAAAGATGGAGTTGTCTTTAGTGCGACTTTTTGGACTTTCCGGTGCTGGAATCCAATGGAAAAATTTGAGGTGAAACCTTGATTTGTGTTATTTAAACTAGTTTTTCACTTTATATATGGATTGAGGACCTGTTGAAGCCCCGAAAATCGAATCGACAACAAGGGGGATACTCGCCCGATCCGGACCTTTTTTGGCAGCTCCTTATCCGTTTGGTATAGCGGGTCCAAGTGGGGATAATGGGACCAGTTTCCCAATCTAAGGGGGTGTGTGTGTGCAGAATCGGATGTTGCTAATCTAAAAGTTCCTATCTAAACTACTTTAATCTAACTCTATGCTATTGTAATCTAATGAAAATAGCACATCTAATCTATGCTAACCCGAGATGTAATTCTTCTATTATGCGATCTAAAGAGATTTCAAATAATAACTGGTAATAAAGATCATTCAGTGATTATAAGAATGGAAATCAATTAAGATGAACCACTGCATAAAAAGTTAGGCAAAACAGCTGTGAACAACATATCGCATAATAAGTTATTCACATATTAAACATAAATAAATGGCTCCACCGTACAAAAGTGCCAAATGGTAACACAAACATTCATGTAATAACATATAAACAGCTAAAAACTGTATATTGCTTTAAGAATATAAGCAGAAATGGTCAAGAGATAAAAGTATCATTTATGACTGGTCCTACTCATAAGCTTCAAGCAACAATGATTTATCTCTCCTTATTCTAATATCTACTAAGAGTACAGAAGTGCATCATCAATAGCAGATACCAAATGCAAACATCAATAAATCTTGATCCGTTCATTCATCAAAACCTCCTCTGAGGGTGCAAAAGTGCATGTTCTGAGGACAAGTTTTTGACAAATTTCTAGACCCTTCTCTAAATGCATGAGAAGGGTTTAAATACTGCTAACTAAATAACTTAATTACATAAATTTAGAATACGGTTTAAATGACCGCTATTTTTCTAAGCAAAAAAAATCGAATCTAATTCCTAACTATTTCTGCTTTTGCTCCTTAATGTTGCAAGCATTCAACATTTGCCTGGGAAGAGTCGGCTGGTTGCCTTCCGCTTTTGTTTGAGTTAAGCAAACATAAATGGCAAGCGCTGGCACCATTTTTTAGTAAACTAGAAGATATTTTTGGGAATCATCCTCTGGCTAGGTGAATTAACTGCGTATATACTTGGTAATGACCAAAATTTCCCTCAAATTGCTTCTACCTTTGCTATCTTGATTTCCGGACTTGCGAATGACTAAGGAAGTTAGGGACCTTGTTCTCTGAACAATTTTCTTAGCGCATCGAACACTGTCTCTGTTCTTTGATCCGGCCCTTTCTGGTGCGTTTTTCGCTTTTAGCGCCTTTTCCTTTACCGGGTATAAGCTTCAGGATTTTTTGTAAACATGCTGCTTTTGTGAGCTTTTGACCCTGAGTGTTGAGTCGGCTATTGATGTCAACATCTATTCAAAAATGCTCTGGAATCTGCGGTTCCATTGCATGCGGTATCCGTTTAAGAGGGCATCTCTTCTCTGTCTCCGAGTGTTGACGCTTTCCCTTTTTCTTTAGATGTTTCCTATTTTTCATTCCTGCAATTCACGCAAATGAAAAGAGTAATGACAATAAATATTGACACGAAAGCTCTAAGCTCTACGAATGTATAAAATAATGCCACCCATTGTGAACTGACTCTTCGATAAACACAAAATTGTCCTTCATTAACACTTTGGCGTACATTCATTAATTTTCTTTAAGGTGCACATCCAATTTTTTGGTTTACTGACAGCTTTTCTTGAATGTTGAACCGAGGAAAATTGCGATGGGCGATTTCTGCAACTTGCATTACATTATCGCGTTATCGCATTTTGTCAAGATTGTGATATCGCAGGTCGCAGATCGCAGATTGTAGCATCGCAGCATCGCAACATCGTAGCATCGCGTTTATCGCAAGATCGCAGATCATGTTAAATCATTGTGCGTTATTTATGCGATGTTGCGACATTCGATGTCGTATATCGGCCATCGTAGATTTCTTAAGATCTTCATTTATGGGCGCTTCTTAATGTATGCAATGCGATGAATTTCACGTCGCTTTTTCGCAGTTTTTATTGTGCTCATAACGAAATGTTCTACTCTCTTCTCGCGATGCGATATATTTTTAAGGAGTATAATACAATTTTTTTTTGAATTTTTTACTAAGGGTCACCACTTGTTTTATGTTATTGCTAATACTAAAGAAGGAGGGGGGTTGTTGATGGCCATAACAGGACCCTGGAAAACCCCTAGGGTTTGTGATTTCAATAAATTCCTGAGATTTTAGAGATATTTGAGAGAAATTTGACTAAAAAAACCCATGGTAAAAGCTTTCAAAAAGTCGCACTAAAGACATCTCCTAAAACAATTAGGAGTTGTCTTTAGTGCGACCTTTTGGACTTTCTGATCCCTGAATCGGGCGGAAAAATTTGAGGTGAAATCTTGACATCTTATTTAAACTGGTTTTTTAACTCCATATTTGGATTTAGCACCCTCAAAAAACCCTAGGACACTCTGATTGTGCAGGAATTATCCATCAAGCTTGTTGATTCAATAAATTGCTGCCGGATTTTAGAGAAATTTGATCAAAAAAGCCCAACAGAAAAGCTTCCAAAAAGTTGCACTAAAGACAACTTCAAAAGATTATGGATCAACTTTAACTTGTGAAAGAAAATGAATTACACATCTTGTTGTAAAATGGACTATTTTGTTAAATAAAATTTACCTATATATTAATTTCCCATTTAATTACAATACGAACTTATTAGAATTGGAATAATCTCAAATCCCTAGGAAATTGGTGGGAGGGAGCCAAGTGGCACAAACCTAATTTAACAAAAAAAATTACACAATTTATTGTAAAATGGACTATTTCGCTAAATAAAATTTGATTATATATTAATTTGTCCACCTAATTAGAATATGAACATATTAGAATTTGGAATAATCTCAAATCCCTAGAAAATTAGTGGGCAGGGAGCCACCTGGCACAAAAATAATTTTTTAAATTTATTAAAAGTCAATGCAACCTAACAAACTTTGTAACACACTACAACAATTGACAAACATTAAAACTAAGGATATGTTGAGCATATTCCTTTAAGAATCAATCTAGGCCATCAATTAAAAAAAATTAAAACCAACCATAAATCCTAATAAATAAATAGCAAGCAAGCATAGAATCCAGAATTAGCTGCTAAAAACTAGTCGTTAGGAAATTAATTAATATATTATAATAATTAATATAATATATAGTAATTTTAATATTATTAATTAATCATTAAATATTTATAAAGCACTAATGGTAGTTTATAATACCTAGTTTTTAATAGAATTTAAAATTGAATTATTTAATTGAATAAATTAAAATAGTTAATTTCCAAGTGCTATTCCTGGACTTATGCTTTTTTCATTTGATTTTTCCATTTTGATCAATTAGCTGTTGAAACGTCGACAAAAAAATACAACAAAATAATAAAAACATACATTTAAGATATAAAAAAAAAAAAAAAAAAAAAAAAAAAAAAAAAAAAAAAAAAAAAAAAAACTAACATAAATTCCAAAGTGTTGAATATTTTATAAAAGAAGTTACATTCTAGTAATGCTTTGCTTTTCGTAGTACATAGGCTAAAACAAGGTGACAAAGCTAGGAAACCATTGCCTATAACTAAGATCTAGTGTTATCAGTATCAGAATAATATCATGAATATCACGATAATATTGTGGTATTTGTTGCCATTGTTATGGCAAATCGGTGCCAAATATCACCCTATCCATATCAATTACATACTGGCCCAATTTTTTTGACCTTTTATCGTAATAATTTTATTGATTTGGATCTACTATTCCCATATTTTTCTGTTTCCACCATTCCTATGATCTACCATTCCCGAGTATGTAAAAAACATTATGTGAATATTTGTTGATTTTTAATGTGATATTTGTGTTTATCAATGTTTATTTTTTATTAGTTACTACGTATAAGATATTTGTGAATATATTTGTTGATTTTTAATGTGAGATTTGTTGTGAATAGTTGTTAATTTTTAATGTGAGATTTGATGTTTATCAATGTCTATTTCTTATTTAGATGTTTTTAAGTTGTTTTTCATTTATTTTTTCTTTAGTTTAATATATGTCTTACAAAAACGTTGAGGCATTAGGCCCAATGTGAAAATATGGTGACCCAATTGACCTTCAAAATTGGCCAAAGTTTTTTTTTCGTGGAGATTGGAGATTATCGGACCTAGCTCCCTCAATTTGCTGCGTTGCACTAGCGTTGTGCATGCCTGCAATTCAGCAGTTGTGTGCCCTCCCAGGCAGCCATGACCATCGGCAGGAGCTCGGAGGCCCCCACTCCCCCCCCCTCCCTCCTAAATTCCTCAATTTCCAGAAGATGGTGGATGCATGCGACAAACGACCCCCTTCAGCACAGCAATAGAAATTTGTAAAAAAGAAGGACTGCATTCCCACGATGGCCCTCCCTGTGGAAGAAAATTGCCACTTAGCAGTGAATCTCGCTGATCGAGGCCTCATAGGCTAGTTTACTAGCCTCTGGCCCTCGCCCAAATCAGTTGAAGACTGGATCAAGAGAAATTGGTCCTCATTGATCAAGGAAGGTATCAAATCTTATTTTGTAGGCAAGGGCTTCTTCGTGTTCGTGTTTGAATTTGCTAAGGATCGAAGCCTCATCTTCAGGAACAGGCCCTATCTCATGGGGCCGCAAGGCTTATATCTAAACAAATGGTCTCCAAACTTTGATTTGAACCAGGATGTTCCCACTATAGTCCCAGTATGGGTGCAACTTCCCCACCTTCCCCTACACTGCTGGAATCAGAAATCGCTCCAGATCATTAGTAACTCCTTTGGTAAATACATCGATCAGGCTGCTAGGAAAGACCAGTACAATTGTGCCCGAATATGCGTGGAAGTAGATCTGGGAGAAGGACTACCATAAGCAATAAAACTCACGGTCACGAGATGGTCTCACATTCAAGAGCTGGACTACGAGCAGATTCCTTTTAAATGTAGACATTGCCTTGGCTATGGACACTTTGTGCGATACTGCAAGAAAAAAGCTGAAGAATAGAGTGATAAACCGAAGGGAGAATAGTGGACCTCAATTCAGGAAAATGGACATGCAAAAGCATGTCCATTTTGACCCAACAAGGGGAACAACTCGGAATAACATGGAAATGGAAAAAGGAACCCCCAAGCCTCGGATGACAACCCAAATCCCAAAGGAAGCTCTTCACCACATCCTCCAGAAGCAAATTTGATTAATCCAGCTCAGATTGAAGATCCTCAAGCTAACAAAGATGGAGGTGGAACTGTCTCGCCTGGTGCCTCTCAAGGTAGCCCCTCCATCCCCTCGTATGCAGATATAGCAAAGAAAAAAGTGGCAGAACCCTTTGACTCCTAATAGGAAGAGATTTATGAGAGGCCCTCGAAGAGAACAGGCAAGAAGCCTCACAAAGTAGTCAAGGAAGAGGAGGCAGAATGCCTAAAAATGCAAGGTAGCCAATCCAAACTAGAAATGACAATTGGGAGAAACACTAGAGCAAGACCTTCCAAGGGAGGAATCCCAAATCCCTCGCCAAGTAAATAATGCGTATAGTCTCTTGGAACTGCAGAGGTTTGGGGACCGAACCAAAAATCGAAGCTGTCAAAGATCTGCTGAAAATAGAGCCCTCAGATATCCTCCTGCTCTAAGAGACTAAAATCAAAGGGCAAGCCCTTATGGATATCAACAAGTCTAAATGGAAGAAGAATGCAGGCAAAGCAGTCAGCTCAAGGGGAACTTCAGGAGGTGTTGCAACTCTCTGGTCTGAAGATCACTTCCACCTGCTTAACTCTCATGAGACCCAGCATTCGATCTTTACTGAGCTCAAGCATCTAGAAAGTAAGTTAACTATAGCCCTATTCAATATCTATGTTCCTGCCATTTATGTTGAAAAACGAGAATGCTAGAATTCTCTCTCCAAATTTTTAGACCTCCACTCCCCCAACAACATCATCCTAGGTGGAGACCTCAACATAGTCATGAAGCCAAAAGAAAAAGGGGGTGGGGGAACAACACCAAAGACCAATTGTTGCCTTTGGTGGAAGAATTAATGCAGCAGAGGGACCTTCTATATTTTTCCCTGGTAAGAGGAAAATATACTTGGACCAATAATAGAATTGGGACTGACCACATATTTGGCCGGTTAGATAGATTCTTGCTACAAAGCTCCTTGTTACTAGAAAATCTTCTTATCTCTACAAAAATTCTTCCCAAACTCACCTCGAACCATAAGCCAATTCTACTCCTCATGGTTCCTGAGGATGATCTTGGACCAATCCCCTTTAAATTCAATCCTCTTTGTATTGAAAAAGAAAACTTTCTAGACACGGTTCAATCTACATGGGACACCCCTATCAATGGATCCCCAAGCTATGTTTGGGAGCAAAAATTAAAAGCCATCAAAAAATCCTTAAAAGAGTGGCTAAGAAACCTCCACAAATCCCTCTCCCATCAGATAAATGAAGAGTTTCAGCTATTGGAAACTATGCAAATGGGAATGGAAGGTCTTTACATCACCCCTGAAATTCTAAATAAAGAAGTTGCTCACCAAAGAAATACCCACCACTCATTCAGACGGGAAGAAGATTTATGGAGACTCAAATCTCGTAGTTTGTGGCTCAAGGTGTTGAGATTTTTCTGTTTTAGTCAAAATAGACAAAATCCCAGTGTGTGACAACAATAGAAAATCTGTTGCTGGATTATCTCCAGGTTGTTGGGAGCAAATTAATGCATCCTAAATTTGATGTGAGAGCAGTTAGGTTCTCTCTACTATAAAATAGGTTGTCATACGGATAGCTGGGAGAGAGTGTGTGAGGATTTCTTGATGTAATCTCCAATTTATTTAATATATTCCTGATGCCTATGTTTGGTGGACGTAGCCCAGATTGGTTGGGTGAACCACGTTAAATATTGTGTTTATGTGCTTCTGTTGTTTAATTGTTTGTTTACTGTGCACCTGATCCAACAATTGGTATCAGAGCATGTTGGAGGTGCTGGTCTGTGCCTGACTGTTGGAGGGAGCGCTGCGTGTGGAAGCCTACGGTTCAAACTGCCTGGAGATCGCCTGTCCGCCTGCGTGCTGCCTGAAAGGCATAGACAGTCTGCGTACTGCCTGGAGGTGTTGTATACTTGTGTGTGCAGCGTGAACGCCGCTGAGGTGACTGCTGGTGCATTTGCTGGGCAGCCCTGGCGCAGATCAAAGGTATTTTAAATTGCTATTTTTTAAATTGAAGTCTGAAGTTCTCATGCGGTTTATATAAAGACAGCATGGGTATGGGAATTGAAAAATGCGTTGTTATATATTTAAAACAACGTGGATATGGTGTTTTTTAAAAACAATAGCGTGGATTTGGATATGGTGTTTTTTAAAACAACAGCGTGGATTTGTTAAAACAGCGTGGACCTATTCGATAAACAATGTGGATTTCATTAATCAAAACCTGTATGGCTTTATAAACCATTGCTGCGTGGAGTTTGTGGCAATTTTTTTAAAGGGCCGTTATTTAAAAGTTATATAGTTTTTAAAAGGAAGCTCTTTTAAAGTTATATAACATATATGTGTGTTAAAACAAAACAAAAAAAAACCGTTGAAACGCATATGGTGGAGTTTTATGCATATGGTGAAGTTTTATGTGAAGAATGTTTTGGGCACCATCATGACAAATCATTTATTGTAAGGCATGTTATCGGTTTTATGTTTTGAAAGGGCGGCTGGATTTGCTGCAAAGTGGCAGTAAAAGAAACATTTTTTTTAGCAAAGGCATATCATTGCATAGGGCAGTTTGTTTTAAAGGCAGAAGTATGGAGACATAGGCATAAATTTTTTTCTTGTGTGAAGGAAGATGTTTTAAAGGCATAGGCAATTTTTTTTTTATTGTTGGTTGGATATTGGAGATTATTGTATTTTTTTGTTGATACAAATGGCGAAAAATCAAAGTGCCCGGTTTGAAATTGAGAAATTCAATGGCAAGAATAATTTTTAGATCTGGAAGGTGAAGATGCACGATCTGTTGGTTCAACAAGGTGTGGCGAAAGCACTGTTGGGGAAAAACAAAAGACCTGCTTCCATGACGGAGGATGAATGGGATGAGATGGATGCTAGAGCTTTGAGCGGAATTCGGTTATGTCTGGGGGGCGATGT